>JBAMYA010046885.1:0-35413 GCA_037176975.1 Arrhamphus sclerolepis | reverse complement strand
TGGTTTAAGAACTGAAAAACAAAAGTTAAACTTTGGTTGTGTTTTCAGTTTTTGCTTTTTCAGTGGGGTTCAACCTTAAGGTTTGGGGTTCCCCCCCCCCCCCCCTTTTTTTTTTTTATTGTGGACGGGGGGATTTTTTACAGTCTGCACCATAAAAGCAAACAGCTGATGTGTGATCAGATCAGCCGATTATGCTGTGCTGTAAACAGCACTGCTAATGCTGTGATCACAGTTTCAATGGCTTTGGTAAAAGCAGTTTGCTGCAGAATGCAGATTAATTTCAACCCAAGCGGCACATTTTGGTCAACAGTGTGAATGAAATGCAGCTGCAGTGCACAGTGTTGCTGCTGTGTGAAAAGCACCAGCAGTGAAAGCAATGACCCAAGAAGAAGAGCGCTGCACCTCAACGATGTGGGTGACCAATGCTTCCTGTAGCAACAAAACCTTTTTTGGTTTGAAGAGAGAGAGAGAGAAAAAAGAAAGATACACATAGCCTACTGAAAACATAATCTGAGAAGCGCAGATGCAGATGCATGTGTGTAAGAGTTAGCACGCATTTCCTGTTTTCATTTTTGCGTCTTGATTTGACCAGCTTGTATTTAAAGATCAGTTTCAGGATAGACAGCTTTGTTTGATTTCAGTGCATACACGCAGTTTCCAAGTGTATACAGCAGCTCAGGAGAAACACTGAGCTGTACAGCATTTTTTTTTATTACACACACACACACACGCACAAAAAAAGGGCCATTATCTGGCTGCTGCAGTGCACCGGAGCTGCCGCAGCACCGAGCCTGGCACCAGCTGGGCCCGTGACAACATTTTTACATCGCTATCGTGTCTGGATCTTGCAAAGTCAGTGAATGATACGACTCTGAATGCTTTGAACCACTCACTCTGCGTATCCCGTCCCCCAGGGAAGCCTGCTGCACCTCTTTAACGTGAGCACCGGCCGTGACGCGTGCTCGGTGGAGTACTGCAGCAGCTCCGGGGTGAGCTCCAAGAAATCCGGGCGGCCGTAGGGGAAGCGCGGTGGCAGGCTGTCGGGTCCGCAGGTCTGGCCGCCACCTGAGTGATGGTTGTGGTGATGGTGTCCGTGCGGCATCATCCCTCCGACCAGGTTGGACATCGCATTTTTAACCTTGCTGATCATCATCGGCGACGACGCTCGGCCAAAAGACCCCCGACTGAAACTTAAACGCGAAGCGATATTACGGTAGAGAGGTGGAGAAACAACAATAGATACAGCCAGTGGCGAGAATCATTTCAGGAAGCGATTTTTTCCCCTCCTTGGGACCCATGTGACAGCTTTCAGAAAGGCAGACGCGACGTTTTCCTCACTGAAACACAGCAATGGACTCAGTGGGTGAGAGCAGGCTGTGATCCGGCAGGAGGCTGGTCTCATCTGAAGGCAGGGCTTCACATCACAGGGATGTTCAACATGTCATATAGGCTATGTGAAGACATAGGCTACATATATTAAGAAAGAAAAATAACCCACTCAAGCAAACCAAAAGCAATTTGTCTAAACTATAGTTGTCCTAAATATTTCCCAGACACTGTCTACAACCTCTCCCAACAACAACAAATAATAATAATAATAATAATAATGATGATGATGATGATGATTAAAAAAATGACACAGAGAAAGAACAGGAAATAAAATGGATTGAAGACATGGTGCAAAAAGGTATGGAAGCCAAGACAACAGCTGAAGTCAATCAATAAATAGAAAGCAATCCTGTCCCCTGTCAGTGCAAGTTAATATCAGCTGGTTCAGTCCCAACTGATGGCCTACAGGGCTCTTCAACTCCAGTCCTCAAGGGCCTAAACACACAAGATTCAAATGAATGGGTCAACACCAGCTTGTCACCAAGGTCCGTTAATGATCAATGCAT
Organism: Arrhamphus sclerolepis; assembly: GCA_037176975.1. Classification (NCBI taxonomy): domain Eukaryota; kingdom Metazoa; phylum Chordata; class Actinopteri; order Beloniformes; family Hemiramphidae; genus Arrhamphus; species Arrhamphus sclerolepis. The sequence goes on along the minus strand of JBAMYA010046885.1, from coordinate 33,518 downwards.
TAAAACCAGGTGTGATGAAGGCAGGTAACACCTAAAACACACAGGCCAGTGGCAAGAAGCTCTTTCAAGACCTTTGCACTATTGAATAATATACAGTGGTATCTGCTACAGAAAATTTCTCAACTTATGAATGTTTTAGTGAGGACTGTTGGGGCCATGATCCAGAAGGGGAAATAACATAATTTCACCATAAACTAGACACAGCACATGTTTCTTGTGATATTTTTAACAGGAGAGGGAAAAGAAATATCAGAAGGTCCAAGAGCCAAGGAGCACTTGTGGAGATTTTCAGAAAGACCTGGAAATGGTCCACGGGTCAAAATCACAACTCAGTAATGCACACAAATGGCTTGTCCACACAAATGGCTTGTCCACACAGGAGGCGTCTTGAAGCTGTCATTACCAACAAAGGCTTTCCTACAAACTATTAAATTTTTCACATCCTTACACAACTTAATTTATGGAAGTCTATGGTTTGATTTCTTTGTATGTGTGGATTGCGCATGTTTGTTGAAACATTTGGACCGTGAATATCCATCTGATTTTCTATATTTATTACTGACATGTAAATATACAGCTCTTGGATTTCTTACAATACCCTTTGGTCTTTGCAATGCTGATATTGCTTAACTAGAATAACAAACTTTTAATATATTGTGCAACCTGGATAGGTATATATATCTGTGTGTGTGTGTGTTTTCATAGATATATACGAGTATATCTATGGGAACAACACAAATCTTGAAAGCAAGAAAATGTGACATCTTACATAATTTTGACCTTGATGGCCTTTCTAAAAGTTGGTACAAAGTGACGAGCATTACTCGTAGCAACATTTGGGTTCAGGCCCTTGGTAAGCTTTCAGACGTTGGCCAGTCAGATGAAGTAGGTGCTTAAACAGTTTAAAGTTTTTAAAGAGACATGTACTATATTAACATGTCACAGCTTGGTAACCTCATTTCAACTACTGTGTAAGAAGAACTGGACAAACCCTTTTGTGACATCACCCAGGGCTTATGTTAGCTTATGATGTTAATTAATGTCCTGATTTCAAATGTTGCTACTGAAGCAACATCTGAAATGAGTGCTGCCGGACCTTAAATGAAGACCTCTGCTAGGACCCATCATGCTTGGGCCCACGAGCCCATGAGTGGCGGGTTGAGGCAGGGTAGTGGCCAGCAGTCTACTTAGTCAACTTGGAAAGGCAGTAAAATGATCTAATGCAAAAGCCTTAGCTTTTGCTGTACCTTCCCCTCTATGGAGTGGTGGAGCAGAGGCCCCCTCCCGTGCTGTGTCCTCGGCACGGCAGGTGTATTGCGGCCCTGCTGACTGTTGCCCTCCCGGGATTCTGGCCGGCCCAGGTTCTGTCAGGTCGGGGGAGTGGTGGCCCGTCGCCTTTGCTATCTGCATCCGAAGGGGGAGCATGCTGAACTGGATGGCCCTAATGAGTTGGAGAAGGAATCCAGAGCACTTATGGAGGTCTGCTGCATGACACTGATCCAGCACACCAGCACCAACTGTGATTCTGCCTGAAGTTCTGGTTGCTATCACCAGTTGGTGCAGAGTGTCATGGGTCAATATCACTGCTTTAAGTAACTGTTGGACTGTTTTAGCTTAAAAAATGAATAAATTGGGGTGTAACATGAACTTCGCACCACCACACATCCACCATACACACACCTACATCCATCATACTGCACTACACCAATACATTATCAACAAAATATATTATAGTCACTATCCTTTGTCTTTGTCTCTGTTCCAATGTTTTATTTCCTTTTCACCTCTGTTGCCTTCTTCATCACAGAATATCCACCTTCATCCACCCAGCTCTCTTGTCATAGTCCTAGCTTTGACCAATCTGGGTTTCATGGGTCTTGTGAGTCTCAAGTTAGTTTTAGTACGTTGAACACCCTTCCTGACACAACCCCCTGTATTTATCCGGGGTTCGGAGCAAGCTCAAAAACACACTGGCTTGTGACCCCCTGAGGTACATGATATCTTTGATATGCCTTCCTGTGATGTCACTAAGCTCCGACACATTGAGTAAACAAGGTTTTAGATTAAAAATGATGTTTTTGATCATCTACGTTGGCTTTGAGATTGAGTCCTCCGTCTGGGGATTGTTTCTTTACCCTCCAGCATCCCTGAGACCCTCCACAGGATAAAACTGTTATTGAAAAAGAATGGATGTTGGTCAATAGAATATAACTGCACTTGACAACTAAACAAGTGACTGGACACACACAGGTGTGTGGTTCTCAATTTACCTTCTGGTGTTGCTTGTCTTTGCTGCAGGTCTTCTAATAAAGAATTTAACACAACATGTAGTCAATGTCTGAGCAAATAAGATTTGGCAAACATAGAGACAAAGTTAATCTAAATGACATAAATGCTCTACTCAGCGCTGACAACACTAAGCACGAGTCACAACCATCTTTCAAGAAATACACAGTCCAGTGGGGGAAAAAAATAAAACCCCATCAGCTACCTACAACCTCCAAAAAACTAAAACAAAAAAAACGTACAATGAGTATTCCTCTTTATTCCATCTCTGCACATTTGGCCCCACTCTCCATTAGCTGCTCACATCAGTTCATCACATGATACCGCAGCTCACTGTGAGAATTGTCTGCAGCATTAGTGGTCATCTATCGATCCGTCTGCAAAGATGCAAGCGTTATTGACTGAAAACAGGGCTGAAAACTGTGGTGGTTCTGTGCAGGCCATCAGTTGTGCAGAATGATCTCATTAGCCTCTGAACAATATTTGGACAGCTCAAGGACGGTTTTTCAGGAGACCACATGCATATAAACACAGATCTAAAATCAGTAACTCTTTGCCATTCAAACACTGATTTTAAAAGAACAAATTCAGTAGAAATCCGCACAGTTCTCACTTACCAGACCAGCTGAATTTAAAGGCTCGGTGCCTTTGAAAGGATCTGTGGAGAGGACGGGCTGATTGGACAAACTGACAGCACCTTACCTGGACAGAGGTGGACTGAGCAGTGGAATTAGTTGCTGATGTGTTTACCAGGAATTAATGTCAGCTAAAGACAAGGTACCACCCATTCTCTGCCATTTATCCACGAGGTCATGGGGCCAAGGATCTTTGCACCACCAGACCTGCCTTTCACATCCATCTAAACTATCTCTAGAGGAAGGACACAACCAGAAATGAATGTCTTCTGCAAGTCCTCTGTCTGCTCCAAGGTCTGCATGATCTACCCAACATGAATGCTTTAGCTGTGGCGGAACACTGGTCAGACTGGTATGAAACCTGCAGAGAGTTGGACCCCTGCTCGAAATCCACCAACCTCACCAGGGGAAATAAACCACCTGGTTTACGTCTTTGTACTGGAGGACTTTGTGCTCCTGCAGGACAATGAGCACCACTACTAATGAACAACAGTAGTATTTAAATTTATTATATGACACATTTTTAAGAAATTCAATCAAAGCTAAGAAAATCTGAGGCCTGAACTGCAAAGCCAACTATCCCCAACACCTCTAACGCTCCCCTGCGCCAATCCAGAATATAATATCTTAATATCTTCACCCGCATGTGTCTTTACTCAGATTCTTGAATTATACTTAGAAAGATGCATTCTGATAAAGTCAATGAGTGCTCTTCTTATACTTATATCTTCTTATACTTTGTTTAGTTCCAGCACCACACCTCTCCCATTTGTATGGTCACCTGTTAACATGACCTAACCAGTTGCAGAGTGGTGACACTGCTCAAAGATTGATGGAAGATTGATGAATCTTAAGTCAAATTAATGGTTTAATTGAAGAATAAAACAGAATTTGCTCTCTGTGTGTTGACACACACTGCAGCTGTGTGATTAAATGCAGCTTGACTGAACTGCACTAACGGGAGTTGTGACAGATTTAGTTGGTGCTCTGAATTAAATTGGGTCCCTCAGGGTAACTGCAGGTGTTTGTTAAAAAGAAAGAAAGAAAGAAAACTACTGAGAGAAGGAATCATACAGGAAAACGATCTTACAGCAGAGTGAGGCTTTTGTGATGTTGAGCCATTTTTAGAAACAGCTGGAAGTCGGCGACCTGTTTGTCTTTTCTGATATTATTTTGCCAACTTTGTTGCTTTGTTTTTCACCGCTTTGCGTCCCTCAAAACAGCATCAAACTGAAGAGACACATTTGGAAAGGAGAACTTGAAAGGTTTATTGCATATAAAGAGTAATTGCTTAGTGAATGTATGCAACCAGGAGACTGACTTTACACTGATTTCATGGAACCTAATCTGACTATATTTCATCTAACTCTTTTGCCAGCTGTCCTTTTGTTTAGTTTATTTTTTCTCATCATGCAAAGAGGCGTTATCTTCCACATTGTTATTAATGGAGGTCTCAAATGAGTTTGAAGCTATGTGCTGTTTCCATTATTGCACAGGAACTGGTGCTGGAGCCCATTGAAGAGAGAGCGAGAGTGCAGCATCACTCTTCACTCTCCGTCTCTACTCACAGTCCACAAGCCACTTGCTTTTGTCGTGATCTGTTGGAGCTGCAGAAAAGATCTTGTTTGTTTCATAAATCTTTGGAGTTGGAAGATTTAACTGTGAAAAATGAGATTTTGTTCAGCTCCCTCCAACCCGTGAAGGTTTTATTAGCCCTGCCTTGCTAAACTTATATTCTTGTACATTTTAACTATTCATGGTGATTCAGTGCAGCTTGATTCTGTTCGCTGGCCTTCGCTCTGATGAGGCACAAAAACTGACCTGTTGTAAATGTGAAAACTCATTTTCCAAAACAGCTGTATAAGCTGATGTACATGCAGATGTTTAATATTTTGGTGGAGGGACTCGTGCAGACGACACTGCTGATCTGTCAGATCACAGTAACGCGTGAGCTGCTGCCGCAGCGTATTTTACCCGCATTGACTCACTTCATCCTCACCTTACTGGGCAGCACTGGTAAAACCTACTGGTGAAAAATGAGGACAGTTGTTGGAGGTGATCCTCAAGACTAGTTACTCCTGGCATCTCTCAGAGCTGCGAAGCCTTCTAGCTTCCCTGCTGTGGCATCAGAATCAACAGTGCACATTTGATTAATAATTACATTTTTTTTTAATATAATTAATACTCCAGTATCTACATGTGCATACCATCTCTAAATAACATGGTATGAGACTGTAAACTTGGCTCATCAAACCATTAAGATTAAATTATTCATGCTCCTTTGATGGATTTGTTTATTTTTTGGATTATTCAGTTCTCAGACTTGGATCTGATGGGTTCCTCTGATCCCTCGACTCCACTTAAACAAAGATCGAAATGCTGTCAATGAAACAGGTCGTTGTCTCTCATTACAAATAGATACATCTAAAGCGAGCAAAGGAGTATAATCTAATATTGTTACTATTTGTTTTCAACTGCAAACACAGACTCCTGTTGTCTAAAAAATGTCAACATTCATTTTATTTAAACATTAGACATTGTGACGTGCAATCAAGTGCTTTTCTTCACATAATTATTGTCATTGATTGAAACATGTGACAGTGCAGAAGGAATTAGCAAACACACAGTTAAATTAAATGCATGTATGCTAATAGAATAACAGCTTTGCCTGCAGATTTTAATTAAATTTATCACTGAGTTGTGAATCTGTCGATTCTGGAGAGTCTGTGAGCAGGAATAACTCTCCAAGTCCACAGACACGAGCAGCCGATGCTGAGAGATAGCAGCTGGTTTCGTGTATGTTGTCGTGTCCAGTTTATATGGAGAGCGGTGAATAAAACAGTAGCCTGTGTCAATGATTTGTATTCCTACTAACCTTCGATGTGACTAGCAGATTTGATTCTTTAGAGTCAGGGACTCGTGAATTGCACTCGAGTCAGATCTGTCTGATTGAGCTGGTGTAGAGCCCACCAACATCCGATACGCTGTACTTCAACTTCTGCTTCACAAAATGTGTCTCGTTTTTCTCCTTCTCTTTATTTCAGCTGGCATCCTAAAATTCTGCCAAAAGTGACTTCAGGGAAGATGCATTTCTGTGATGAAAGATACGCAACTAAATTAGCTCATCTGAGCCTAAATGTCGAGAGAAAGGTGTGTTTGCTGCGAGGTTTCATCAGCCAAACGTTTGAGGTGCCTTCGTTTTGTGTGCTAGTAACTATTACTGTTATTCACAAGATATCAACATTTTCAACTTGGTTTGGTTCCTTCTCAATCAGAGAAAAATCCAAATGTACCAAAATGAACCACGTGAGAACTTCCTTCCTGCTTACTGGTCAGACGTCTGAGCTGCAGAAACGAAGAACGAACATGCAAGAGGAAGATCCAGAGCTGTGGAATATACTGGCAGATTGCTTACATGTGATTTGATGAACCTACATGGATCAGATGACATTATAGGGATATTTTATATTGCCTGCATTCATCATTCTCTCTAAAGACTTCAGTTTGAAAATGAAGCACAGCTGTGAAGAAGAACGTCAATCAAGCAGGAATGCAGACTGAATTAGTTTACTCTTGTTTTGGTTCAGTTTATATTCTGACTTAAAGAATCCAACCAGAGTTTGTCAGTTAATTTGAATGGAGACTGTAGTCAATTCAGATCCTAATGTTTTGGGAATCAAAACCCAGAATCTGCAACCGAGAAATCTAAATCTGTAACTGACAGTTCAGTTGTCGTTCTCAGCTACCCTTCTATCAGCTCTAAAACCATTTACAAATCGTCCTTCTCTCTTGCACTTTTTCTTTTTTGCGGTTGCAAATCTGAAATGAGTGTCAAATCAGTGCCATGTCAATGAGAGCAGAAGAGGTGGGTGGTGGGGATCACTAAAGATGATTCGAAAAATTGAGATTTTGGGTTTTGTTTCTCAGATTTCCAGTTTTGGTTCTCAGATTTTTGGTTTTGGTTTTCAGAATTTTGCTTTTGGTTCTCAGATTTTGGGTTTTGGTTCTCAGATTTTAGTTTTTGGTTCTCAGATTTTGGGTTTCAGTTTTCAGATTTTGAGTCTTGGTTCTCAGATTTTTGGTTTTGGTTCTCAGATTTTGAGTCTTGGTTCTCAGATTTTGGGTTTCAGTTCTCAGATGTTGGGTTTTGGTTCCCAGATTTTTGGTTTTGGCTCTCAGATTCTCTGATTTGGTGCCACAGGAGACTTCCCCTTTGTCTGGGTTTTGTGGTCAGTACCCGACAGTCATTTCTGTGCACAACAGAAAAATCAAGCATCCCTAAAAGCCATTTTAATTGTCTGGAAGCTGAGGGAACTAATTTCTTCCTCAACAGTCTCTGGTCATCTTTGTGCAGTTCTCTCCTTTTTAGATGCTCCAATCATCTTCTGTAGGACACAGGTCTGGACAGAAGTCTGATTTATCTTCACGTTGCTGTTTTAAAGATGTCGTAGACACAGCTGGTCAGCAGGGCAGCTGATGCTGGAGGTGGTGAGGTGAAAAAAATGAGAGAGGGATGGAAAAGCGGAAAATGGTGTTAGCACTAAAATGACAGAGAGACATTCACTGCAACAAGAGATGGACGGAGAGAGAAAGAGAGCGAGAGAGGCAGGTCGAGAGAGATTGGAAGCGTAGTACTCCCTGCTCCTCGTCTCTTTGGTGTCAGTTGCTTTAGCGACTCTGCGGTGAGCAGCATGGAGATGGAGCCTCAGAGATTCAGTACGTAAGCCTTGACTTTTACCAACGCAGCCATGTGTTTGCTGCTTCTCTCCCTCTCTCTCTCTTTCTCTCTCTCTCTCTGTTTTTAATTTTTATATTCATCATCAAAGTGTGTTTGATTTAAAGTGGTTGGTAGAGCTTCCAGTGCTGAGATTGTACATTCCGTTTAAAAGTTACCAGGGATCCACCTGATGAGTTGATGAAGTTGATGCCTAATTGAAGGATTTATTAGAGAAAACAGATTCTAACCAGCTGTTTTGTGGAAGCTGTTTGATGTGAGCTGATTCTCTTTTAGCTTCATATTTTCATCCGTTCACTCATATTCTTGTTCACATATAATCAAAAATAGATACTCCCTTATTTTCAAAATTAAAATGCATATATTCCAGGTTCTGACAGGCTGACCTGTATAGTTGTTATCTTTACATGAGCTGTTTAAAGACACCTGATGAATCCATCATCTGATCATCACGTCGCATCTGTGAGACTGTTGATTCATTTCTTGCTTTCTTTATTTTGCATTGCTGATATAGAAAAATGTGAGGACAGGGCTTTGGGTCTGCTTGCCAATTTGTGTGTGTGTGTGTGTATTTTTTTCTTATTATCTGTTTGAAATAACCAGCAGCAAATGTCTGAAAACAGAACTCAAAATTAATCCTTTTAAATGTTTATTTCCTGATTGTAAGAAAGAAAGTGACTGAGCACACCAAGTCCATGTGTGTGTATGATGTGTCATATGATCTCCACGGATGTCTGTTATGAAGTGCTCCATGGTCATTTTGAGCTTAATTCAATTTTTTCACTTTCAGCAGTTTAGTTGAACTGTTAACTGTTAAAATGTGAAAGAAAATTTAGATCAACCAAACACCAGTGTCAATAATCATTCCTGGACATTTCTATTCATCACACCCTGTTTGCTGCACTGGTAACGATCAGTTTCAGCTGGATCTGAAGAAAAGCTTGACTCACCTTGACGACACGTCGTCTCGATTCTGTGGTTTGAATCAAAGAATTCTGATATCCAAACAACTGTTCAGTGAGTTACTGTCTAGTTCTGTTCACAACATCTGCACAAAGGCAACTCTACCAGTAAATGACCTCGGCACTCAGCAGCCTTCTGTGGCTCAGACTCTCAGCTCGTCATCATCATCCTGAGTGATGCTTCTTTGATCCTTCTTTACATTTATTTCTGAAACAATGAAATTTCACAGATACTCCAAAAAAAAATCACAACTTTTCTTCTTAAAAAAAGCAGCATTTTGTCATTTTGTTGATGGGCGAGGCTTTTGTCAGATAATTTTGCTGTAAATATCAAGAGTTTAGCACAATTAAAATATCACAGCTTTTTGGGGAGTTTTTATTTACTGCTTAAAATTTACCGAAAGACAATTTGTATTGTAACTGACTTTATAGAATATAGTTGAATTGAACTGAGTTTTATCTAACAAAATTATGTGTTAAAAAAAAAAAAATTGTCATAAAACCTCAAAGTGTTTGTACTTTTTAATAAGCTCAACTTTATGTCCAATAATCAAAACATTGACTTTTGCGTCATCAAAACTACTTTTTAAATATAAAATGTCAACTTTCTCCATTAAAAATCAATGTTTTTGTTTAAATTTCAATTGTTTTTATTTTGAAAAGCAAATTTTTGGCTCACAACTTCACATTTTGCAAAACTGTAACTTTTTTTTTAACATAAAATCCTGACTTTATGTCGCAAAATTGCAATTTTCATAGAACCTCAACTTCATTCTTTCAATAATCATTTTGTAAAGACTGACCAACATGGAATGTTCTACTTCACCTCTAAAAATCAAGAATATGTCACAAATTTTTGTTTTAAAAAGCAGATTTTTGTCATGAAGTTTCAAATTTTATCAAAGAAATTAGGAAAAATTTTGAAAAGTTGTGACTTTGATCACACCATCAGACCATTGTAATTTTCTTTGGCTTAAATAAAAACTTTATTTCCTGAAAATCACAACTTTATGCTCCTCATGACTTTCTGAAAAGCTTTGTTGGATTAGTCCTCCCTTCTGCTCTCCTGCGTTTGGGGCCTCCACACCACCTCCATTTCATTTATGCAGCACAAGCTTCGTAACCAGTCTTTCATTCAGATTAAATTCTAAAACTCATGATTTTTTTTAAAATAACCTAAAATATGATATAAGTAAAATATAAAGTTGTTTAATTTGAAAGGGCATGTGTCAAGCTGGAGGGCAGCTGCTTGAGCACCACCTGAGGTCCACCTGCACCTGTTCCCATTAAAGCTGTGGTTTGTCTGCAGTGCTAATTAGCAAATGCTGGCATGTTAACATGCTTAACTTCATGCGACAACCTGTCACCATTAGCAGCATGCATTACCGTATAGCTCAAAGGCACATCACACCTGTTTGTTGTGCTCACATGTAGGCTGTTAACATAAAAAATTGGATTGTGCAGCTTAAACACAAACAATTAAAGGGTAGGATCAAATACATCTGAGTGTTTAAAGTTTTATGCTTCACATATGGTTCAGATCTAAATCGTTCTTATTCTCATCCAAACGCAGTATTTCACCATGACATCCAAGAATTCTGCTTAAAGGGGTGATTTATTTTTTTAAAGCAAGTATTTTTGGAGTAGCTGGTGTCTTACTGTGGCAGCGGCCGCAGCGCTGGAGAATCAGGAGGAACTGAGATGGAAGTTTGGCAGCCTTGCAGTCGAGTGTTTAGTGACAAATCTAGTGTTAATTTTATTTGATGCTCCTTTCCATCAGATGGTGACACAAAATACAAAATATAGTCTGTGTGCCATGATGTTGCAGCATGACTCGTGTTACACTGCTTAATATAAATTTATCTGATGTGGTCCAAAAAATATAAAATCACCCCATACAGTTGTCATGGATTCAATATGAAACCACAAATTAAAAAAGAAAAGAAGATTTTTGTACCAGGCTGTAATTAAGCTGTAAAGTTGGTACTTTTAACACGGAGGTCAACGGGTATTTGCTCTGTTTTAAAGCCAGCACCTAGTGGTCAGTTGAGGAACTGCAACAAAACCTGCTTCCTCTCGGTTGTGTTGTGTTGCTTTAAACGATCAGCTCCCCTGCAGCTCCGAATCACCCCAGTTTTCTTCATCTTAGTGCTTCTCTTTTCTCGCTGTCAAACATCAGTCGTCTGTAGGCTTGCAGCCACAGTGCCAGCATTAAAAAAAGAAAAATATATATGTTATTACTATTTATGAAAATATTTCCATTAAAGAATAATGCATGTACAACTGCATGAGACTTTCAGCTGAGGATAAAATTGGTCAATTAAAAAGAAATTAACAGACATCGTACCCATCAGTGCTTCTGTTGCACGAATCTGTCAGAGATGCTGCAGAGCAGGTTGAGGAAGAAGCAGCTGGACCTTCAGGGCTTCAGGGGAGGTCTGAAGATGCTGCTGCAAGAAGTACAAAAATTAGGTTTGATTGCAAAAAGGACAAACCTATCATATAACCATGGTCTGCTGATTTGTTGTTGTTGTGACAACAGGATGTATTAGAATACTTGATATTGGGTGTGATTCTCTTGTAATTCACTGATTGTATATCAGAGTAACCTAAACTATAATTTCAAACATCTAGGCTGAGAACTGGACAGTCGTTTTCTTCTCCTTTGATAAGTGCTGTGGTTTAACACAGCTTACATAACCATACATCTGAACAAAATACCAACAAAGCCGTAGTCATAACATTTATATTAACTATGAAAACTGCAGTATTGAAGAAAATAACATCTCTGTTATTGGAACCATTGTTGGTTAAAAGGATGATTTTTTTCCAGTAAAACTGTTATTTCTTTTTTGCAAAGGGCAGAAAATGATGATTGTCTTCCAGCCCATCGGCGTCATCAGTCTCTTTGTCCAAGATAAAGTCGTTGTCGCTGCACGTATGCAGAGTTTAACAGTTTTAGACATCTGATCATGTGTGCCGTCAGACTCTGAGCTGTTCAGGTTTGCAGAGCCGCTAACTCCAGACCGGATCAGAGCGAAACTATGCAGCCTCCTCATCCTTATCTCCACCTTATTTTTACACCTTGCTCCATTTGCTGAACCTCAGGGTCAGACGTGGGGTGTGCACAGCTGCACTTATTTAAAAAAGAGTAGGGTGATGTCAGAGTCCAGTCCTGGAAACCAGCTGAGCTGGAAAGACACTGCTGAAAATGGAGATTTGGAACTGTATAGACATTTAAATGATTATCATGACATGTCCTTTGAAATGCTTTATGTGTTTGTTTTGTCCTGCTGTTGTTGCCTCCATAATTCTGAAGTCATTGCAGTTGGGAGGTGTAGTGTTCAGTCCTGCCTCTGCTCAGATTAACCTCTGTTGCTCCAACACGTCAGAGGAAATCTGCTTCAGTTCAGACTCAAAGTTATAAACCTCGACCACTTGTGGTTCTTTTATTCATGCTGCGGGGTTTGCACCGTGTTTCTCTGGCTTTAATTCATGATTAAATATACATGCAGGTTGTTTTCAGGTTGACAAAGTAGCCGTGTTTTCAGCACTTGTCCTGGAAACACTCCTCATGCATTTTTGATCAGTTTTTGTTTTGATTCCATGAGGCAGATACTTTTCCAGGTTTGTTCTCTGCCGTCTCTCAGACAAATATCTGTTTGCTGGGACGATAACTGTCCTCTGAATTCACCAGTCTGTCTGCAGCTGTGTCCCTCTGCTGCCTAGACCTTCACAGGTTATTGACGTTTTCCACTTTTGGAAAATATTTTTGAGCTTTTCCACTGAATTCCTGTTGATAACAGCTTTACCAAGATTATGGAGAAAATAATGATAATAATGATTAGAAAGAAAGCAGAACATTATTGAAATGGGTCAGTACAGTAGACAAGAATCTGAGTGGTGGTGGTGTTTGTTTGGGCATCTCCAGATCATTCTATGCATTAGTTATTATGGAAGTAGGGATTAATGCAGCCACTTTATCTTCAACAAAATCACATTTCTAAGACTTTTAAGACGTTCACCAGCACTTGTGAGCCCTATTAGTGACACCAAATAGTATTGTAGTTTTTAAAACCATCTCTGCTCAACAAGAACACTTCACTTTGGAAAGCAGAAGATTGCTTGTCAGGAAATCTAGATGTACGAGTAGCAAATTTGAATTTACTCAGCAGGTCCAGCTAGCTACCTTGTTGAAGCTCATTACACCCAAAAGTCTTGGGGAGCCAGTCAGATCAGTCTGCCCTTGTAGAGTGTCTCTGAGAGGGTTTAACGTGATGACGACAGAGCTGAGACACGGTCGTCTGGATGGTAAACAGCATCGTCTGAATCCACTTTGGCATCAACAATTAATTGATTGGACTTGGACTTCTGTAATAAACACTAATGTCGGGTTCACACTGTATCATTTTTATGGTCTTATCAGATTAATTCAAGTCAAGTCAGTAGATAATTAATTTCCAGCATGTTCCACTGTGTGACTGAACATATGTTGAATCGTGGCCACAACAGAAATAAATCTGAGTGTATTGCAGGATCTAAACGCAGCGTCATCACGTCATTAGCAGGTTTCTGCTAACGTGCTAATGCACCGATGACTCCAAAGTTAGCACTGTCACAGTGGTGTTGGTGTACTTTGAAAAGAAAATAGATAAAATCAAGAAAAAGAAGTGTCTTTCTTCTTTATTTGAGTTGCACATTTATTTTTCTTCTATCTGGTGCTGTTGTTGCTAGGATACTGTCCTGTGTAGACCTGCTGATCTTTATTTATATTTCATGGTGCGTTCCTATTGGTTGGTTAGCTGACAGAGATCGTAGAGGCAGCGACGGGCCGTCACGCTCTGAGACGACTCCTCCAAAATTCTGAAACTGCTGACATGTCGGTTCTATCCCTCATCTTTGCTCGTGTCTCATTGTGAGATCTACCAGTACCATTTCTGAGCTATATTTTTTTTTTTTTTACCAACAATGACCATCTTTAGTCTACGACGGGTGAAATTGTACGGTGTGAAACCAGATTGTGGTGGATGAGGTCCATCCTATTTGCAAATAGTCAAGAGACATCTAGTAAACTTCCTCTAACATTAAATGAAGCTATTCAGTAAATAATCTGAACAGGATTATGTAGATTTGTGAGACAGAACAAACAGCATTTTCAAAGATTGGTTTGAGGTTATTCTCAAATTCTGCAACAATCACTGAATTCCATTTTCATGATATTACTGTCTTTCTCCATCAAACTGTCCTGTTTACTAGTTTGTGTGACTGTTCATTGCTCTGATTGGTTGTAGCACTAACCAGCTGCAGGCAGAGGCAGTTTGAGGAGCAGCTGCTGGTCCTGCCTCCAGGATGAGGAGGTCCTCTGGCTAAATGTGGCTCTGATCCACCAGGCTAGAAGATATCTTTAGTCAAAATTTACTCTTTTGTGGGATGTCACCATCAAAATTTTTTTTTTTTTAGTGTTGTTACTTTTTAGTGCAGTTTTATTAAAAAAAAAGGAACATAAATTGGGACACTTCCTGCAGAGTGTGGAATTCAAAATGTTAAATATAACTGGACAGATTCTCAAAGGACATCACCTTTTTTTCCACCCAAGTAGCTTTGATGGAGTTTTGAAAGTAGCTGCTTGACTTCTGAACGAAAACCGGCGCAGAGGGAAATCATGGCACATGTGAAGACTGAGTGCTGACGTTTGGCCTGACTGTAATGCCTTATTTGATATAACATGAGTGAGCTTTAATATTAGATCCAGCTAAAGCTCTCAGATAAGATAATGGGATGAACAGGGTTAGAGAGTAATGGATAAAGGTTCACCTGTCGTGACCGAATGAGCAAATAGAAATTCTAATGATGGATGGATGAAAGCAGAAGTGAGCAAACCAGGAGGTTGATGCACTGATGGAGAAATGACTGGAGGAAGTAGAGGCAAAAGCTGTACATGGATGAAATTGCATATGTGGCATTTTGGGACATATGGAACAATTCTGGTAAACAGTTCTGGAAAAACAAAGGTCTGCCAGTGGCGAGGTTCAGAGGTGGCAGCATGCGTTGTCATTGCAGGGATTTATTGCTCTTCTGTGGGCTGGAAAAGTCAAGCTAAATTTAGACATTCATTTATTAAGAGAGCAAAACGTAAAACTTTGAAAGATATCCAGGGAATGCAGCTAAACCTGCTCTTAAATATTCTCTTGCTAAATGAAGAGCCAATCTAAGTGTTGTTAAAAAAAAAATAGAAAAAAAAAGTGATGCATTCCAAAAAGATGCATTAGTTTTATTGCCACAGCTCAAGATATCTGCTTCAAGTCTTTGTTGGGATCTCGATTCACCAAAGAATGATACTTACCCCTGTGGAGTCAAATCAAATAACATGCCCGTGTATCCTGCATTACTGTTCTTAAAAACGGATTAGTCTGTTTCATAGTTATGCTACCAACAGGAAGCTGGATCCTCTCCTTCTCCATCAGTCTTTCTGCAGGTTTACTCCAAGCGTCTCTCAGACTTTTAAACTTCTCAAGTGAACTCATTCGTGATCAAGTTTGTCTTGTACTCCCCATACATTTAAACGTTGAGGGGACTTTTAATTTTATATAATTGCACCTTGGCAGCTAAATTCCCTCCCCTTGTTCTTTTTTCTGCATTGATTGTGTTGATTCCTTCAAAAAGCACTGGGGTTTTTCTTTTTTTGTAATTCCAACAAGCCTTTATTTAACTCAGCTCAGCTTGTTGGTATCATTTATATTGCACTTTTGAACACCGGTGCAGCCCTTTGCTTTACAGAGCAAAAACAACACTTCAGTATTGTCTTGTGTTTGTTTCTGTCTTGTCTTTTATGTCTGTTTTATGAGTTCCTTTTATTTTTGGCAGAGAACCAACGACCTCAAGATGATATATATACAAAATAAAACCACAAGATGTTCAAAGCAAAATGACTCAACTAGCAGATTTAGTTCTTCTGTTTAGGCTTATGAGAGCCTGGATTTTGTGTTTATACCTTAAAGAGAAAACAGATATGGATGACTAATAATGGATGCTTTTGCACAGTAGTACATTTTAGTCAGATCACTGCAGCAGGTTAACGAGTTTATCGAAAGGTGAGAAGCTTCAGGAGATCTGGAGGGTGTGAGACTTGGAGATGGGTGGCAGTGAGTGAAAGACACTGAGGAATGCGGTGATGAGAGCCAGGACATTTAACCAGGAGAGTTTTTTTGGTGAACCAGATGTGTGTGATCTGCTGGATTAGCAGGAGGAGCCAACCTGAAGGAGAACACACACATTCACACCTCAGGAGGAGAGAAGGCCTCATCCTGACGGTATACGAGTCTCCTGCTCACTGAGCTATCCAGAACTGGGTGTAGTTTGATATAAATAAATAAAGTAAAATAAAGGTTTTAATTTGGTAGGTAGTAGATGGTGAGTGCTTTGTGTACGTAAGAAAAAAACATTTTCCTGCACACATGAATATGCAATACAATGACATCAAATCAGGGCTGAGAAGATATAACAATTAGGAAAAATAGTTTTTGTTCCAAAGTTTAAAAGTGACAACAGTGAATGACTCCTCAGCTCTGGATTGAAAAATAACAGAGGATAGATGAGAGTGAATCTGCTGCACATGCAGGTATTCTTCCATGCTGGGCGTTAGATGTCATATCTCTGAGGTTTTCTTTCAGTGGCGCACATAAAAAAAACACAAGAAAATGTTTTATCTATTTCAGTGCAATTCTGCTGAAAAGTTTCATTTACAGTATCTGGTTTGTGTATAATGCTTCATGTCTCTGAGTTCAGTGTCTGACATCGTCTCAGTGAAATCCAGACAGAACACCCACTCTGGCACCGAATGACATTTCAATGAAGATAGATATTTTCCTCTGTCATTTCTATCTTTGCTAACAGAGTCATCTGCAGCACAGTTACCTCTGTCCTCCTCGCCTGTTTGAGGGAGTTAGTTTGGCTGATGTGTCTAAACAGCTTTACAGCACTAAAAAGACAAAAATGACGTTTTGTCGGAGCTTTATCGGATTGTTTGAGCTCCTGCTTTTGAGATAATCACACTTTGCTGATATAGCAGCACATAGAACCAGTGAGGCTTGGCTGTCGTCACATCACCAGATTTTATATGTCGATTTCATGCGACCTGTTGCATTAAACAGTTACTGTAAAAACTCAAAAATACACACATGAACATGTTCTAAAGTACACTAAAACATGGAGATATAAAATGAGAGGAGTGTCACAAGAAATGATGCAGGTTTATTCTTATTGTTTCTATAATTATTTGTTATGTGTTTAACTGTAGATAAAATGTCTTTTCACATTTTCAGTTGACTTGGTGTCAATCAACTTAAACAGAAATATCAAACTCAAGGCTCAGACACTGAATCCAGCCCACCACACCTTTTTATGTCACCCCAATGAGATCTTGAAGGCCACATAATTGTCTTAAAATAAACGTGTACATCATAGTGTACACTGAAATTCACAAATTTAGAGTTTTGCAAAAGTTTTAATATCAATATAAGAGGTCACAATTTTGCAAATTCCACAATTTTATGACATAAAGGGTTTTCTTCGTTTTTTTAACCCCCAAAATGAACTGATTTTACTGCAAAAATTCAAACCTCACAATTTTACATCAAAAAGTTGTGACTTTGCAAAAGCCAAAATTTCATGTAAAAAAAAAAAAAATGCAATCTTGTGAAATTCTCAATTATACCACAAACTGTTATTTCTATAAAAACAAAACAAAAACAGATTTAAAAAATGTGAATTTATTGAATGGGCCCTTTCCTGCTGGCTTGAGTTCCAGTCCCCAAAAATGTCTGCACATGACCCTGACAACATTAACATGTGTTAAGGAGTTGTTGCATTTATAGTCTTACAGTCACAGCTGGACCTTTTGAGGGCCACCACAATGCTGATGTGGCCCTTGGTGGATCATGAGTTTGACACTCCTGAACTAAAAGATGTGATGAGCACTTTTAATAGTTGTAACAAAAAGTTAGTACCAACCAAAACTACAAATATACCCAGGGAAGGTTTTGAAAGCTACAACAACATTACAAACTTGTAAAACCTGTAAATCAGCAAATGTGCATTTGCTAAAACATAGCTGTCGCTAATTAAGAAGAAAGTAGTTTATATGCCTGTGTTTGCTGTAATGGCTCTCTTAAGAGAGAAGACAAGTGTGTGCATACAGAAGAAGCTGAGTGAGAAGTCAGTTGGACCACGAGTGAAGCTTTGGTAAGCTATTATAAGGTATTTATTATTCTTAAAAGATGCCAGGTTGATGCAATCTGACTTTAGTTTTCTGTATGTTGCTCTACTTAATCATGTTTTCTTTCTTGGTATAGTTTTCATGATCTTATTTCCCCAGGAGAGACCCACAAAATGATGTTTTGATTTAAAACACCTTTTGTGAGCACATCCAGACTGAAACAGCAGCCACAGCACAAACAAATACACCAACATTCAACCTATGATGCAAAAACAACAAAAAAAACCATCTATGCTGAATCTATGTCACATCAGCAAGGGAGCAGCGATTGTGATTTCAGCACCAGGAGGTGGACAGCTCCTGAGTCAACGCTACTCTCAGTGAGCTGTTTCTGCTTTTAAACTTCAGTTCAGCTGCCTAAATAAATAAACTAAAGTCAGTGGAGATGAACTGACTGGCCAAAAAGAAAGGTTTGCCACCTCCATCGGTAAGCAGACAGGTAAATGTCCTTCCTCTCACTGCCTTCCATCTTCTCTGCACAGATCTTTCAGCCACTTTAGCCACATCATGTCAGTCATGAAGGGATAGATGTGTAGCTTCTTTGCTTCAGAGCTATGTGATGTGCACTCCACATCATCCTGGTAGTGCTTCATGGTTGTTTGAAAGTAGAAAATTATGTAAAATGATTGATTTGTATCGCTGGTTTGGTTGTGTTACTTTCTTTATTGTAAGTGATTGTGTTTACAAAATGCCCCAAATTGTGATGCTTTATGACTAGTGCTGCTACAAAGTGGCAACCATCCCACTTTTGGGTTGAAGCTCAACCAGGAAGTACATTTTGTTGCAGTTCTTCGACTGACCTCAAGGTGCTGGCTCCATATTTACAAGTCTGGTGCAAAAATCATTGTTGTTGTTTTTCCTCCATTTATGGTTAAATATTACCACATCAGATACATTTTAATTTAGCAATAAATCTGACCACTCAAATGCTCAGACGTCATTTGACATGCATCCTCTGACAGTTAGCCATTAGCTCTACGGTTGGCTTTGAGAGCTTCGTCCCACTTTTTTGCAACAAGGCGCTGCACAGGAAAAACGGACTTCAAAGACTCTCAGTCGAAATCTACAGGTCCTGTGACCAGAAGGTTCATTCAGTATTTTCCAGTCAATGGCTGCTACCTAACAGTCAGATAGTCTCAATTAATATGTTTTAGTAATAATACATTATTTAACCCTAGCTGATGCCATGTTTTTGTTTCTTCTATTAAATGTGTTATTCTCATTAACTTGTCGTACCTGGACATGCTGACAGTGCCAGGATTCATCAGGCACAGTTTCACAGTTTCTACTCTTTTTCACACATGGATTGACCATTTCAAAGACAGAACTGAAACTCTAACACTGAAAATCTTCAGCGTGTGCTGGTGATGACTCAAATGATGACTCTACCTCCCTCGTCATCAAAATAAACTAACTATTAACACAACGCAATAAGAAAGATTAACACAACTCTGGACAGAAATGCAGCACTACATGGCAGCTCACTCATAACAAATGACATCAGATAAGCTTATCGAAACAGTGTAGAATATAAAAAGTGACAAACATGCTGCTTTTTTTTCTTTGTATGAAAAGTCTATGAAGGCAAACACTGGTCAAGCACGACAATTCAAAGACTGTGATCGTTCCTCACATGTCAAGTTACTACTGACTTGATGATAAAGTACTGCAATATTAGTTTTTATTTTTAATCGATCTGCCTGGAGAGACACAAACACGGTGCTGCAGTATGCAAATCTCATTTATTCTGGGTTTACATGCAGTATATACAGAAAAGCAGTTTCATCACCTTAGGGTGTTCCCAAGAACTTAGCTTACACAGCTGACAGTTTATCTGTTAACCCAAAACACATAAATAAATTTGTATTCATGATACAAGAGCAGTATTAAATGAGCACAGATATCCAGTAACAAAGTTTACACAATGTACTTTTTTTTGTAAGGACATGATTATAAGCAATGAGTCACACACAATAATTTTTACTTCAGTAATATCATGGGGAAAGATTCTGCATGATCACTGAGAAGAAAATGTTTTCTGTTTGTCAGGCATCATTATGATCATTTCTGTTTATTCCTTTCTTTTTCAGCAGGATGATGTATATTTATGGTTGTAGCAAAAAGCAAGTTTGTGCTTTGTGTGACAAGGTGGAAAACAGTTATCTACATCGCTCCTCCACCCTCTGCTGAGCTTTATGTTTCTGCGGGTGAGCTGGGTTTGATTTGGCTCGCTGTAATGTGTTTCTTTTGGAAGAACAATTTGTTCTCAGTGACTTCAGAGAAAATTTAGCAAATGGAGATCAAGCATGTGTATACTGGCTGAGACAGCTGAAGCTGACTGCTGACAGGAGCTCTGCAGACTTCCATCAGAGCTCTTGACAGGTGACACCTTGCATCAGACCTTCAGAGAGGCCGCTCAGCCTGCAAGACAGGTTTCTCAAGCATTTAAAAATCCTTACAGGGAGAATAAATTCAGTCAGAGTCCAAAAAAAACTGCGAGTTTTGCCCAGTGCGGTGTTTGAATAAACAAACAGTTTCCAGTGGAAGTGAGGAAAGCTGCCACATGGCTTGAAAGCCGTCGTCTGCAGGGATGTTTGCAGAGGCACGCCCCAAATACATCTGGGGAGCAGAGGTAGTCCTGAAGTTCATCAGGGATTCATTTCTACCGCAGTGTGGAGAAAAAAATAGCTTACAGTGAGGAAGAAAACTACGAGAAACCAGCTGCACCAGCTCTGAGATTCTTTGTGGAAGTGGAAAGATGCACTGACAGAAAACTCTTCTCTTTGTTCTGGAGCTTATGTAACATACTGGGAGTGCTACTGATGTCTCTTCTGTGGTTTAGATGTTATGTGGTCTTTTTCATTCCTTTTTTCATATGATCCCTTTGGGTAGCACTTGTTTTTCTTTGTTTGTTTTTTTTGTTTTTGTTTTTTTTGCAAACATAAATAGTGTCTAAGCTTTACACCTACGCTAGCACACCAAAATTTGGAGTTCCTTTTTTTTTCTATAATCAAGTTTTACTCAGTCTGAAAACACTGGTTCTCATGTTGGGGGT
This sequence comes from Arrhamphus sclerolepis, assembly GCA_037176975.1. Taxonomy (NCBI): domain Eukaryota; kingdom Metazoa; phylum Chordata; class Actinopteri; order Beloniformes; family Hemiramphidae; genus Arrhamphus; species Arrhamphus sclerolepis. The sequence continues at coordinate 12,571 of JBAMYA010046885.1, read as the reverse complement.
AGGGGGGGCGGGTGGCGGTGGGGGGGCATGTTTGATATTCATTTATTTTTAAACCAAAAATATATCCATGTATTCACAATGTAAAAAAGATTCATAAAAAATGTAGCTCAGGAAGATGAAATGAAGGAATCTGTCAGACAGAGAATTGAAGGAGGAAATACAGAAAGGAATGAAAAAAATAAGAATGTAGAAATGAAAAAACAAACATGGAAACATAGTGAGAATTTAAAAAAAAAAAAGATTTTAAATATTTTAACTTCAGTGTTTGCTTTGAAAAGCTCCAAAGAAAATCATAATAAAAAACCAAAGCAAATACAAACTTCCAGTGACACATTTTGCATGTGCATCCTGTTTTTTGTTTTTTTTTCCATTCTACAAAACTCCTGTGTTCATGCATTTAACCTGAACATCATCCAGGTGTTTAAGCTCCAGTTCTGGTGCAGTGGTGTCAGACTCCTGTCATCCTAGACCACATCAGTGTGAAGGTTACGCAGCAACTGTAAAGTAATTTAAATGATTCTACTTATTAAAATCGTTTTATATAACAGCTTCTTTATTTAACCAATCCATCCATTATTCACTGATGTCCATTCATTCAGTTTCAGGTTGTGGAGGCACTAGCTTAGGCAGAGAGGTGCAGACCTTCTTCTCCTCACCACCTCCTCCAGATCTTCCAGGAGGACACCACAGCGTTCCCAGGCCAGCTCGGAGATATAATCTCTCCAACATGTTCTGGGTCTGCCTCATGGTCTTCTCCTCATTCGATATGCCTGAAACACCTCCTCCAGGAGACATCCTGATGAGAACTACCTCAGCTGGTTCCTCTCGATGTTGAGGAGCAGTGACTCTACTCTGAGCTTCTTATGGATGACTGAGCCCCATTTAACTAATCAGTTATCAAAATTCTATAATGACTTTCAGACACCTGACAGAAGCAATAGGGAGATGTGTTTAAACAGTGTTGTCAGTGCTTTTGTGAATAAATAATCAAACATCACACAACTGGATGCTCCCTCAGCCAGCTGTGTTCCCACTACTTCCCAGTACAGGCGTTTTTATGACATGTTGATCATAAAAGCCTGTTTTCTTCTGATGGTAAATCTACAAACTCTTAATTTAATGCACTGATTTTTTATTTTTTTAGGGTTAGGGTGAGGCTTTTTTTGCTTTTCTTGGTGACCGGGGCTGACATGGCTCGTTGCTTGGTGTTGAGGTACTTATGTAAACTTATTCTTCTGGAACTTTCACCATCTGAAAGTAAAGAACACATGCTGGCTCGTCTACATGAAGGAGAAACACATCTTTGCTTCCCTTCTCTCATTAAATTCCTGTGTTGCTGCTCAACTCTTTCTGTTCTTTTATTTATTTTTATTATACTGACATCCAGAGGGTACATTACACCATCTGAGATATATTATAGGACATGTTGTTACAGGAAAACTGTAAAGAATTGTATCATAGATAACTGTCTATACATGCTCTGGCCAGCCAGATAAAGCGAGGTGGTGGGCAAAATTTTAGTTTGATACATGTGCTCTAGTAGTTGGCACTGGTTACCAAGGAGTTAACAAATAAAGTTAAAGAGAGATCTGGCAACTGAAAAAAGTAAAAAAGAAGAAAAAAGTAAAAGCAGCCGGAAATAACAATAGCAGAACCAATAAAAAATGGTAACACCAAAACCAAAACGGGAATTAAAATGGATTAAATACAAAGATTAATGAATTAAATTATGCTGAGATGGATAACAAAAGTATTTCCACATTTATTCTGAACCTAGGATAAGAGGCACTCAATTCGCTTTCATTAATAGAGCGCCACTTCACAACAAAGTCATCCCAAGGCATTTTAAACAAAGGCAATCTTCAGAAAAGTGCAAAAGGCAAAACTGCACTGCAGCTTAAAATCCAGCTGTGCTTCACTCTTCAGTTATTTGACAGCATTCTGCATGTGCTGCTTTATGAGCTGATGTCAGATCAGTCATTGTCAGTTGATACAGTTATTGCATGTAATTTTTTGTTTCATCTGAGAAGCTAATGGATCTTGGCAGAAACTGGCCTCCAGCTGTTTCCAATAATGATAAATAAAAGAATCAAAATAACAGTGAGAGCTGAACAGAACAGATTGGTGTCATCAGTGAAGTTTCACCGCTGTGGGAGTCTCTGATGTAGTCAACATGTCAGACAACATGTGGGAGGGAAAAAAAACAAAACAAGTCAGAGATGGAGCAAAAGCAAGGCACGGAGCAGAAAGAGATGCATGTCCAACCTCAGCACAGCACATTCTAACTTACATTTACACTCATTTGGTCTGTCAGTATCCCACATGGCACCAGTAATGCTCCTGTGAGGGACGCTAAATATGACAAAGAAATAATAAATAATGAAGAGTTTTGGAATATGAACACAGATCGTGTGTTGTACTGTGTACTTGTGTAGCAGCACTGAAGTTGCTGATCAAACTGGACCTGGAACACAGGAGGGCATGTTTTCAGTTATTTTTCACTCATTTTACAGCTAGAGCTTGAAATCACGTTTGGTTTTAATCCAAGCAGACAAAACCAAACCAAAAACAACTCGTCAGAGACAGTGTCCATGTTGAGCATGCCTGTCATCAATGCTGTTGTTGTTTGGCTTTATAAGAACTGAGATTATGTGCATACAGTTATAAAATAATAATCAGATTTATTTGGGATATAATTGGACTGAATTATACTACCTGTAATTTGATTTGGACCATAACGTATCCTGACATTCCTTTTGTCTGCATTATTAAATTAAACTGAACTGAACTGAATAGGGCTTACCCAAGTGCCATGAAAATTATACACACTAGGTGGCAGCACCACTTGACGCCAGTCTTTCCTGCTGCATATGAGGCGTTTGGAAGATATGAAAATTTCTGGTCTTGAGCTCAACAATACCAAACTCCCAATGATTTGGAAGGTACTGCTTGAAGGGTGAGAGGAAAACAGGGAAGAATGTTAATGTGCTGAACATGAAAAAAACATCTCAGGCTATGTTCCCGTCATTTCGGCAAGTAAAATATCGACACCGATGGTGACACAAGTGATGATTCTGTCTATTTTATTTTGAATAATGGAGGACGCTACTAGAGCAGAGAGCATATGGTCATTTATGCATGTGAACACATCATGGCACCTCCTCCAAAGAATACACATGTACATGAGGACCAGTATCCACTTGAATGCTAGAGGCACTAGTGTAGGTCAGTGTAACAGTTGACCACAAGTGACCTGTCACAAAGCTCTTCTGTGGTTACAATCTTTATAAACAACCGCTGGCTGTGTGTGGTGTTGGTTGTGTTGAACTAGGGAGACGGTGACAGTTCACTTATGGTCAGCTGTTGCTCTGAGCTACACCAGCACCACTAGTGTTCAAGTGGATATTACATCTCACTTATGTGTTGCATGTTTTTTGGAGGACGTGCACGACCGCCAAACCAACACCGGATACACGTATATCCTGTTCACGTACACCTTAACTGCAAGTATATTCCAGGCTTTGCACATACTTTTTCTGCGGTACTCAGGTAGCTCATGTTGAACTGAAATTCAATTTTTTGAACTGCAGTGAACTCAACTTGAACACCACAATTTCCAGAGATCCCAAAAGGTGAAGTTTAAGTGGTAAAAATCCCTTTTAACTGCTCTAATGTGCCAGTTTATGTGAGAGGGATGGAACACATTCGTTAACATTACGGTAAATGTCAGAGCCAAAAGCCCATTATAAAAGGTGTAACAGAGTTACCCTGAAGAGTGAATAGAAACTGAATATTCAAATTAATTAAATTCTTATCATCCTAAAGGTCTACCAATTCATGTACCTGTCAATAATTTGAACATGATTAAGCTTAGGCTATTATACTGCCAACACTGAATTTCTACCTTTTTTTTTCTAAATAGATAAGGAAAAGGTCATATTTTGTAATGTCAAAATTATAACACATCAAACGTTGGGCATATATAATTTCTGGTGCAGGCTGACTTGGTTTTTAACTGAAGACTAGCAGCAGGTCTCACAGAAATAGACCCGCCACCCTTTACTGCCTTCAATCATATCTGATCCACTCCCGCTATAAGCCCACCTCTTGTTGACAAATCCTCAGAACATCCTGCTTCATTTAATTATTTCACATGATTAATGGTACACTAATATTCTATTGATGAATTCTTATCAACAATTCAGTATCCATACTGTAATCACCCAAAGTTGTAAATGTTTGTGTGATGCAAAACAGATTAATCTCTGTTACACTAATGGCAGGTGTACAGTGTTAGTCTAACTTGTTTAGACCAGCCCATCCGCCCCAGTTGGAGTTCTCTGTGATCCAGTTCCTGTTTTTCATACACAGCTGCAATGGGAACATCCACTTTGTACACAGTAGTGGGATAAATGTTTTAAAGCAGCACCACATAAGATTTTCAGTATCGTTCTGTGGTTGAGAATCGCCTTCTACGGCTGTATTAAATGCTGTTGATTTGTAGAAGCAAACAGCTGACGAAAGAAGAACCAGTCAGTCCTGATGGTTCATTTGGAAACAATCACTACACCTGACTAGGAGTAAAAATAGTAAACAGCATGCTAGCTATTGGAGCCAGCCACTTCCAGGCTTCTATTTTAAAATAAACTATGAACCAGTGAGCAAACAACTAACTTTAGTAATACCGCTTCATATCAACCAAACTCAAACACACCGGACATAGACGGCAATAAAAATATAAGACATGCTAATCCAATAGCAGCAGGACTAGGACGCTATCTGCCTTGCAACCCTCTCCTTCTCTCAGCTCATGGCCACAAGTTTATGTCCAATACTGACACGTGTAAGAAATCTTGCTTGATCCTTCTCTTTCTTTCTTTTCCATGGTGCTGCTGAGTGATACTATGAAGATGTTGGTTCCTATTGCAGTGATGCTGGGTCCTATGGTGGTGTTGGGTCCTACCATGGTGGTGTTGGGTTCTACCATAGTGGTGTTGGGTCCTACCATGGTGGTGTTGGGTTCTACCATGGTGGTGTTGGGTCCTACCATGGTGGTGTTGGGTCCTACCATGGTGGTTTTGGGTCCTACCATGGTGGTGTTGGGTCCTACCATGGTGGTGTTGGGTCCTACCATGGTGATGCTGGATCCTACCATGGTGGTATTGGGTCCTACCATGGTGGTGTTGCGTCCCCCAAAGAAAATCACTACCAATTTGGGCAATGAATTTAGGTTAAATGGTAGCACAAAATCCTTCCTAGATGTAATTTACACAAACTATAGTGTAATTTGATTTGTAGGAATAATTATATGAATGGTATTTATGGTGGAGTAAAGTGATAATAGATTGATCTAGATGATGTGTGTGTCAATAAGAGAATGCCGCTGGTGTTGTAAGTGCCTTGAGTGTCCCCTGGACTACAAAGGTGCTGTATTGGCGTTGTTGTTGGTCTTGTTGTTTCTTTTCCTCTTCTGACATAACCCTCTTCACTTTCTTCATTGGTTCTGCCATGATGTTCGTAATAATAATGTATGTTAGATAGTTTCATCTTATAGTTAGCATCAGGCTAACTCCACCTAGCACTGTGATGAGTGGTAAAACTAGCTGTACTCTTTGATTGGCAGCTGGGAGGCGTGTCTTCCTATGTGTGGCTCGCACACTAACTTACATAGTCCTTATACAGGTGATTCTCTAGTTTTTTAAGGTGCACCCAGAGGCACAGGCATCAGTAAAGCTCAAAGCCCACAGAGCCAGTGTTCTCATTATAGTTTGAAGCATTTTAATAGAGGTGAATCAGACGTGCTCAGGCTTTGACAGAAGTGTGATTTGTCTTGTTATAAGATGAACTACCACTGAAATAGTTTTAGAAACTCTTTTTTTTTCTCTCTTTCCAGCTGATGTAACTGCATGAATTAACTAACTTTTCTTTATTTTTGAGCAGATGATAGGTCTGTGCACAGCTGCCAGCTTGTTCTTCTGTCAGGGCGCTGACATGGATGAAAATCAAAGCTACTGTATACAGCCTGTGGAATAATAATTCCAGACTCAGATCATTTGTTCGCTCATTCCTATGTAATTGCCATTCTGTAAATGAAAAACATAAGTTGGACTGCGGCTTCACTCATGTATTTTTAAATTCTAAGCTTGAGTTTAGTTGCAGGTTTCTGTTTTCTACATGTTTGTACCACGTTCTACAGTATTGCTGCAACATGTTCACAGATGTTACATGAACACATGAACTCTTCAGTCCTCAGCTATGTTTGTCAACCTGCCTCTCACTTGAAGCTTGACTGACACCTCTGCTCTTTCCATGTAACATAGTCCACCTCCACCCCAGCACCCACCTGCCTCTTCCTCAGTCTGGTTTCTGCAGTAGTGTCCGTTATAGCTGTCAACCCCCTGGTAGCATCTCAGCTTTGGTTTTCACTGAGCGGGTCTCAGAGCCTAATTAACTGCTGTTACACATTCTCTTTTCAAAATTACCTACAATATTACTGTCATCTCAAAATAGGTCTGTGGAAGCATTTGGGACTTCCTGGAATCTAAATTAACTGAGTTAAAGCAACAAAAATATTTTTTTGTTTATTTTTAGAAAGTCTCATCTCTCATGGTCTCCGTCCCTTCTTTCACTAAAAACTTTAGTCTCCTGTCCTGGTTTTCTCTTGTAACAACTGCCTACAGCTTTATGGCACAATGTCGCATTGAAGCCGCCTGATGAAATGCAAAAGAATCATAAATACAGTCTGCACAGCATCAGAGCGGATCAATGACAAATGACCACAGACTGTTTTAAGAGTGTAAGACAGAGAACATTAAACAAAAGTGTCACACTTGCAGCTGTGCAGGACAAAATCAAATTGATGTTTCAACTATAATATTTCACCTAGAAGAAAGAACTATGAGTACAGAATAGACTCAAAGTTAGGCCGACATGAACGAAACCTCAGTTAAAAATTTAAGGAGTTTCTGTCTAACTTTTACAAGGAAAGACACAATATGAAATAAAGTACAATGAATCAGTTGAGCAGAAAAAGGCCCAGTCATGTTAAAAGTCATGTATTACAGCGGCCCAGACTGTTAGAGCTCTGCTTCACAGATAGCAGCATCATTAAGATTAGAAAAGTTATAATGTAACATAGTGGTGAGTAATATATCTGCCAGAAAACATGTCCTAACATCTAGACTGAGTGAATACTGGGTTTCACTGTTGCTCTCATCCTCCATTATTTTGTTCTGTTTTTATGAAACTAATCTGCTGTTTGACGACACGACCGGCGTTTGATGCTGGAATCACATTTCTAGGACCGTTCATGCATCTTCTCCTGGGTGGTAAATCCTGCTATTATGTTATCACATGTCTTATCATTTAGCTATTGTGTTTTTCTTTAAAAAAAAAAAAAGGATTTATTTATTTTAATATCCATACCAGCCGTTACATATTCTTCTTTGTCACTCTGTTGTTGGTCATTGCCGTGACCAGACTTTTCTATGTCAAGTTTATCTCTTTTGTCCGAATAAACCAAATATTCTGCTTCCTTTATTTTTAACTGTGGTAGCATTAAACAACATGTACACTTTTTGTTTAGGAAATAAATGCAGACTAGAATAAATGCCAATAAATAGTGGGATTTCCTGGTCAGGTATATGGACCTCACCGTCCGTGATGATACTGACTTGACGACTTGACTCACTTAAAGACGCTTATAACATTAAGTAGCAGTGATTTTTCATATTCTTTTCTACGTGAATTGTCATCTATTTTTCTTTTAGATTCTTACAATGAGGCTACTGCAATGAGCTTAATAAGTCTAGATACAGAACAAAAATCTCTTATCTTTTCGCTGTGCTTTTCCTCTCTCTCCACTCTTAATTGCCAGCTTGTAGTACGTGACCCGCGGCATGTGCAGTGATCCAAACATCCAAGCAAATTGACAAGACTGAATTCATGGTGGGCTTTGGTCTGTGCTGTGTCATAGCCTTAATTGCTTGATTACCCGCCCCCCACCCAAAAAAAAAAAAAAAAACTCTCATGCCTGCACCCATACCTCCCCCTCCCCTACCCTGAACTCCATGTTGAGGTCCCAGTTGCTACAGGCAGATGTCTCCTGGTTCTCCCAGGGGGATGAGGAGGAAGACTTAATTGGGAGGTTTGTCTACGAGTCCAAGATGTTCAGTCCTGGATCAGCGCCAGCGTACTGAATGTCTGTGCACATGAGGGACCTCCACTAAGTTATGTAAGGATGTCAGTAAATGTTTGTGCTTCCCTTGAAAAGCACTATTCTCTTTTGCTTTGTCTTTGTTTGTTCTTTTGCATCCCCAATGTCAGGAGGACAGTACAAGGAGATATTTGTGGCAGCAGGTGATTTGCAGAAAGAATAAAAACCTGGGCAGTTGTAATTTATACTCACCATCAACTTTATTAGGTTCACCTGTTCAGTTGTTTACACAAATAATTAATCAGCCAATAACATGGCACCAGGTGCTACTCTCACCAGCTGGCAGGACACTTTGGGCCCCTTAGTACCAACTGATCATAGTTGAAGCTCCGCAGCCTACCTGAATATTGGTATTGGCCATGTCCATGACCACAGAGTACCCACTAAACTAAGACACATTATTACATGAATCATAGGAACTTCATCACTGCAGGCTGAAGACTCAGGCATCAGCATGTTGCTCGCGTTCCTTGAACATCAAATACTTCTGTTCCCATGTGTTCACAGAGGGAGCAGTTTCCATTTGTAGTGAATCTGTCAGAACCAGAATGTTGCAGGACACTTACTGGGGAAGTGTGGAAAGTGGAAAGCCTGCTGTTCGACATCAGACTGCGATCATGGCACAGGAAGTATCAATAGTTGAGTAAATGTTCACATCTGTTCCAATTAAACGGTATCATGTTGATCCCAGTAGTATCAGAAAATATAAGATATTAAAGGTCAGAACACTGCAGATTTATGGATCTCTGTGTGTCTAAAAATTTACCATCTGAAGTAAATTTTATATTTAAGGTGGAATCCTTTACAGATGTACATAAATTTAGACTCAAAAAGGTTGATTTTATAGCAGGTTTAGAGTCTCCTTCTGGGGTATGCCATTGAAAATCTCACTTTTCATTTATATTAAACCCCAACTCTTTCAAATAACATGGCTGTTCTAGTGCTGTGGAAAATAAGGAATGTTTCTTTTTTCTTTTCTCAGCTTCTTTTGTTGTGTTTTTTTTTTTTTTTTTGTAACTGACCAAGCTGCCTGACTTATTGATGCGCGCAGCATGTGGTTTCTTTCCTGCAGCGGAGCTACATGAAACTAACTGCCCCACAGCTAAGAGGCAGATTTCTTTTAGGTTTCGCAGTGAAACCGAGAAAAGTTGCATAAATACCTGCATGAAATAAAGTATTTGGTTTAATTATATATTATTTTAATGCAAAATTCTAACTATGAAAACAGATAATCATTTAAAACTTAGTAAGTGAAAACAGAATGTGCCAACTGCCAACGTTCATCTCAAACATACAAATGTCATTGATTCCTCCTTTATTCAGTAAATACTGTTATTATTATTGTTATTTATATATTTTCTTTTATAGGCGAGTATCTTATCTACAAAAATAGATAACTAAAGGTCTTTGGGTTGCAAATTCAGCAAGATATGATGATTTTACTTTTGACAAAACTCATCAATACACACAAGAACCTGCATGTAGTTATGATGAAGAAAAAAGATTTAACTGCAAATGTTTACAGTGAAAAAAACACAATTCCTTTATTTTATCATGTGAAGCAAAACAAACACAAAAACAGGTTCTTTGTTTTTAAGTAAAACACTGTTGAGCATCACTGCAGACACCCAAAAGATCTCATTTTATCGCTATAAATCCATCCATCCATCACGAATGGATGGATGCATCCATCATGCTTTCATCTATCACGAATGGATGGATGCATCCATCATGCTTTCATCCATCCATCCATCCATCCACCTATCCATCCATCTGTCCATCCATCCATCCATCCAGCTGTCCACCTGTCTGTCCATCCATCCATCCATCCATCTGCCTGCCTGTCCGTCCGTCCATCCATCCATCCATCCACCTTTCCACCTGTCCATCCATTCATCTATCAATCCATCCATCCATCCATCTATCCAACTGTCCACCTGTCCATCCATCAAACTGTCCACCTGTCTGTCCATCCATCCATCCATCCATCCATATATCCGCCTGTTCATCCGTCCATCCATCTGTCCATCATGCTTTCTTTGGCTTCTGCCTTCTGATAAATCCAGAAAACCAAAGGAGACGGAGGATAAAACGTGACCGTTTGACATTGTGGATGGTATATAAACCATATGCATCAATAAAATATAAGACATGTAAAGCATAAAAAGAAACTCAAAGTTTCATGCCGTGCTTCGATATTTCCTCGTGATACATCCTGTGGTCAAGTCTTTGTGGCCATTAGAGCTGAACTAAAAATAGAGCCTTTAGCAATAAATCTGCTCTGCCAGTTTACTTGATGCTGTTATTTCTATGTTTAATTTGTAATGTTGCTTCCTTAAGGACTCCATATTTCTACTACATTAAGTTTGAGACATAATGTAATAAGTCTGGATTAGTTGCCAGTGGGGAGTTTTACTTTTGTTCTCTGGAAGTCTGGACATTTAATGGACAGATTTCGATGAAACTGTATATGCAGGCCTGCATGCGAGAAATACACTCTGACTTCATGTAATCTCTATTCTCATCCAACAGAACTCAAACATAAAATTTACCACAAGATATGGATTTCAATCCTTTATAACATTAGAGCATTAGATAACATTATGATATTAGAGCTTAAATCACTAATTTCAAGTGCCTGTGCTTCTTTTTCTTTTTCTTTCTTTCTTTTTTATGATCTAGTTTTGTCTATATTTCGTTTGAATAAAGAGTCAGAGCAGAACAAATGCAGAATGTCTTGATAAAAGTGCGAGGTCTGAATGTGGCTCATTCACCATGACTTTCATCCTCTTAACTTTAATGCAGTTTGAGTTTAGTTTTTTTTTCTTCATCCGCAAGGAGGAGAAATAATTAGTCCCTCTGCTCTGAGAAGCAAATGGTTATTTTTAATCCTGTAAACAAACCATCATTTAGTTTATGTGCATCTTTTTGGCAAGATGCCATTACGCTTTTGCCCAGTGCTCAATCATTCCACGATTCTATGCAGGACTTGTTTCAGGGAGGATAATAATGTAATCTAACTGTAAATGGAGGCTTTTTTGGGAGGGACGTGCAGAGTGTCGACACTCTCTGTAACTACAGGTCCTTTGATGCCACAATGCTAATAACCAGTAATCTAAACATAACCCAGTTAGTGTAATTACATGCATGCCACACACGCGACTCCTTTATTGCAGCTTGTCAGCGAGTCAACATGTGTCTTCTCTGGTGTAATGAGCTACACAGCGATGCAGCACCAGGTTTATTAACATACCTGACTTTTGCAGCACTCAGTGCTGACAGAAGAGACAGTTTACTCAACCCCACTTTCTCACATTTGAGCTTTACATCTGCTTTTAGATCAACTGAAGTAAAACTTTTGGGCATCCTAAAAATTGTTCAGCCACTGAAAACTCTGAGGAATCATTCTCTGGGGATTTTGATTTTCGACTTGACCTGTCCAAACTGTAGTATTCAGAAAGCTCAGGATGTACTCTGAGAAGAAACACGCAGCGGGCATGCCAGAGTGTTGACTGCTGCGACTTCTAAAGCTCTTTCTTGTCGTGAGCTCCCTGTTAAGAAGCAGCTGCTTTTACTGCTTCTGGGCCCTCCAGCATTCCTTGTTTTAGCCTCTTCTCTACTTCTTCATGCTGTGCGTGCAACTTCCTCCCAGTTCGAACTAAACTCTGCAGCAGAGACGCTGATGTTGCTGAACCAGTATCTACAAAGTATCTTTCTGGCTTCGCTGACCTTCAAATCATCACTCAGGCAATTGGAGGAAAAGTTTTACTTGTTTACTTTTGTTTTAATGATTTAATGCTGATAAGTTTTATGCCTTAAATTTCCCTGGAAATCCTGACTAGGAAATTCAGGTTTTTGCACTGGTTATGTATCTTGTTATTCACTGTGTGCTGCTTCAAGATGATTTAGGTTGCAGAAAAAAATAAAGCACAATTTTATTATTTTAACAGCAGAACATTCTGGCTTTGTAAGGAATACCTAAAAAATATGTTGCATATTAATACTGATTATTTTTAGTTCCAGTTAATGGCGAAAACAGAATCTCTTTGTATTTTGTACTCCTCAAAGAAATACTTTCACGTCTAAATATGCAACGGGGTCTGTAGTTAAAATACGTTGCTCAGCAGGTCCCTACAGCCAATCAGATCAGTCTATCCTTGTAGAACCTCTGAGAGGGCGTAAGGTGATGATGTCAGATCTGAGACGCTGTAGTCTGCATGGTAAACAACGGTCGTTTAGCCAGCTTTGACATCAGCAGTTAGTTAAACTCTCGGACGTTTGTGACAATCTTTTAATCTTTGGTGTTTCAGGTCCACCTCATTTACAAATGCTCACACACATCTGGTAAAATTGCTC
>JBAMYA010046884.1:0-10752 GCA_037176975.1 Arrhamphus sclerolepis | reverse complement strand
GTGAGGGGAAATGTCATTTTAACACTTCAGATCATTCCTCGGGGGTTCCCTTTCGTTGTGGGTGTTTCCCCTAAGGAGGCTGTGTGGGAAAAAAAAAAAAAAAAAAAAAAAAAAAACTATAAACATGATCCTGAAATGAACTGAATGGATGCAAAGCTAGAATATTAAATGTGAGACAATAGCGCTATGTTTAAGTGCAGTGGGGTCACTTTGTTGCATTAAGCGCAACATATGACACACTTTTTGAGACCCCACACGCAGACAGGAAGCTGAAAGACCTTTTTTTGTAGCATTTCTTTGAGCATTAACGTCACACTGTTGAAAGAAATATAGCAATATCCGCATAAATTTGTCAGTCGTAATGTCTGACAAAATAATAATATGAGGAAAAGCTCTATATCTGATTTTTGTGAGGTTTAGAACTTCATGGGCTACGGAAAATATTGATGTTATTTTTGTGATTTAAGCCTTGAACGGTCAAAAGACTAAATAAAGAAACTATACATCGTAGTACTTGATAGTAAACCTTAAATTAATGTCAAGGTGTTATATGAAATGACAATTGACTGTCCCTGGTTGCTCACCTGCAGCCTCCTGCGCCTTATTATTCCTGAATCATCCATGCTGAAGCGGAATGAAGAGCAGCGGAGCTCCTAACAGGGGGTTCCCTTCTCTTAAACAGTCTCCTGGACCCTCAAGAAAAGATGTGTTTCCACCCAGGGGTGCTTCGGCATCCGTTACACCCGAACTGCACAACAACAGCAGCCGCCGCAGAGTCCTGGCGCACACGGGACTGAAGAGGCGTGCACACACAGATGCAGTCCAGCGTCACGTCAAAGAAAACCACTAACACACGTTTACATGTGAAGTGGTGCCAGTCTCTCTCAGTAGAAATGTGGTTAAGAAAGAAACGACTGAGGTTCCCTCAGCTCCACTCGTGACCTGCGCCCTGCGCGTCCACCGCTGCCACTCGTGCCGCTGTCTCTGCGCTCCGCGGTCTTTCTCGGAGCATCCTTGACATTTTGCCAGGGGTCTGTGCGCCTTGATGCTGTGCACCTGAGCGACAGAAGGCCTCAGCAGTCACTGCAAACACAACCAAACACCGAAACAAGTTCCTCCGCTGGTACACAAGAACACAAGAAATGTCAGATTCTTTCCTCATCCGATTACAAAGGACAGCGTGTTCCGAGCTCTACGAGGACGAGACGGCGGTGATTTTAGCCGTTAGTAATGCACCGTAGCTCTGAGACGAGCTTCATCCATGAACTCCTCCGTCGGGCTGACACTGCCGCTGAATCCCGGGGACGAGCTTGTCGTCTCCCCTAAACATCACCTTAGTTCAAAAACAATCTAAGTTAAAACTGCCCCCCGCTTCATTCAGACATTTGTTCTGTCTCTACCTCAACTTCCCGGGAAGTGGATAATGCGACAATAGCAACGCCATACTACAAACCCCTTCCTGGGATTCCCTTTCGCCCCTCCTCCTACGCGAGCTGAGGAGTGTAGTTCTGTTCAGATGAATGGGGGGAATCCACCCTCCACCAGAAAATACAATCAGCTACATTCCAGGCCTCAGTAGTATGTCATTTGCCATTTTGCCTTTATATCTTGAGTTTTAAAATATTATTTATTTATTTATTTGTTTTTAAAGAGCTCTGTCGTAGATAAGTTCAGCACCACAGACAGCGACACAAGACTAATAGCCACGTGAGGAAGCTGATTGGTCCACTGACTGGAGCACAATAAAGGCCTATCGGCAGGAGAATTCAGCTCCAGTCTAGCATGGTTTGATATGAATGGTGGATAATTATGATTGCAAAAGAACTTCATCTTTATCAATTCAAAATGAAGTGAATCTGACAACATTCATTTGGCCCATGCCATTTTTTAACTGATCATTTATTTAAGAATTTTGTATAAATGGTAAATAGACTGCATTCACACAGCACTGATAAAGAACAGGTAGAGCAAGCTAGAGAGGATTTTGCTGAAGGTCTGAGTAGAACAGATAAGTCAGGGCTTTCAAGAAAGCTGAAACTGTGGAGTTTGCAGTTTGGGTTATTCCCGTGGGTGATGTGGCCATTTTCAATTTACCAAATTCCAGTATCCATTGTGGAGAGAATGGAAAGATTAGTTAGCTCCTACATAATGAAGTGGTTAGGTGTTCCTAGGTGTTTAAGCAGTATAGCAAGGATTATTGCTGGATTATTGAGTTTAAGTGTACTAAAGTCAGGTTAGAGCTGTTGTTATCAGGGAGCAAGGATGGTATTGTTAGGGGGGTGGGTCCAAATCCATCCAAGGGGAGGAACTGGACCCCAAGGGAAGCAGCTTGGAAGGCAGAAGCAGCTCTTAGACACAAATAAATTAGTAGGTAAGTTTCAGTTTGACTGGGGAGGCTTGGGGTTTGGCTCAGGTAAACTGGTGTGGAACAAAGCTGGTCCAAAAGAGAAAAGAAACATGGTTGTGGAGCACATACGTAGACAGGAAGAGATGATAAGGGGTGCAAAAGCAGTGGCCAAACAGTGGACAGTGGTTAAACTGGGAAAGTGTAGAGAAGAGGGAGTTTAGTTGGAGAGACCTGTGGAGTATGGAGGAGAGTTATTCTTGATAGGGGCTACATACAATGTGTTACCATCCCCTCAGAACATACAGCTCTGGGTAAATTGAGACCCATCATTTTCACTGTGTTCAGGTACCACAACATTAAGGCACATCTTGTCAGGCTGTAAAATTAGTTTGTCACACGGCCGGTATATGTGGCAACACAACAAAGTACTGAGAAGTTTCGTTGAAGGTGCTGAAAATAGACAAAGGAAAAAGTTAGGAGTTCAAAGAAACAGAGCGTAGTTATTCAGTTTGTGCGTGAGGGGGAGAAATGCAGGAGTGATAAGTCAAGGAAGTTAGAGTTTGGATGTTTAGAAACTGCTAGTCACTGGGAAATAGATTTAGGTGGAAAGCGGGTTGTTCCTCAGTAAATAGTTTGTACTAGTTTGAGACCTGATACAGGTTTGTGGTCAGTTAGTCAGCAGATAGTTTATTTTATTGAGCTGACGGTTCCCTGGGAAGATTCAGTGGAGGAAGCTTACAAAAGGAAAAAGGTGTTTCCAGTGGGAATTGGAGGTAGGGGTTATAGCTAGAGCTACATTTTCGGGGAACTGGGTATAGCTGGGCAGAGTTTGAGGAAGCTGGTAAAAGTAATGCCAGATGAGGCAACCAGATGTTGTCAGTGAATCTGGATTAGCAGGAGTAATGTTAGCTGGGGACCAAAATAAAAGTCTAGTTTTAGTAAACTTGTCTGTTTCTGCTTCTTCTAGGTGTTAGTGAAAATAGTATTGGTATTGTTACTACCCAGCACTTGCATGTATGGAGTTTGCATATGGTGAAAGTAACAAAGCTGTTTTGACGTTTCTGCATATATAACAAAACAAGTTTAAAATTTTAGATTAGGGAGTCTAGCTACAAGGGACTCCATACCCCACCTGCACACTGGACTTGAAAATTTGGTGTAGAGAGTTTGTCAGTCTCTTTTACTGAGTGTCAATCCTGTCTTTAGAGCACAAGTGTTTTTGTGTTTATCATAACTTTTTTTTAATTTTTTAAATCTTGGATCATGCAATTTGTTGACGATCTTTGCATTTTCTAGAAGGCTGGCACCCTATGGCAAGAGTGATAACACAGGCATCCAAAATTTTAAATCTCTGGATTGAAAACTCCTCATACTGTAAAAACCCCAGTTTCAGATTTGTTATTTTAACAGCTCTAATTAACTGAACAAAGAGTTTTAAAAAAAAAAAGTTGAGCAAACATAACATGTCAAGAACAGTGCAATTATCAGATTTTGTTAAGTTGAGAAAACTTCGATCATGATTTGTGCTGGGGGCCAGGGCTTGTACATAGAAGTGGACCAGAAAATGAGTTTTGAAAACAACTCATGACCATATGTTGTTTCAGCTTTTTCAACCAACTTAGGTTAATAAGTTGTCTCAGCTCAAATGCACAAGTCCATCTGAATAGTAATCTTCAGTTTGATCAGCTGATTACATTTTCACTGACCCTCTTGATTTAGATTTACACAACAGATGATTAATTAGTTGAGTTACTCAGAAAGGCTGTGCAGGTGGTTAACTTACTTTTTTAAGTTTGCTCAACTTTTGGAAAGATCTTGTCACTTCTGAAAAAGCGGGTGGGTAATCAACTCACAGCACTAATATAGCCATAATGTATCTCCATTCAGACATCTAGCATGCCAGCACAAATGAAGGCTTCTTAAAGAAGAAGTGTCAAATTTGTGAAAATGAACTCCTTCAAAATCCTTTGAATAATATGAAATACTTATTAATATGTTTTTCATTTGGGAACACATGAAAACATACTATAAGAATCATGCAGAAACCAAAGCCAAAGTTTAGAATAGCCAAATATTTTGCCACAGTTACAAAAGCAGCATTTCTTAGCTTAGCTAAGTGTTAAATTTAACATCTCATCAATTTTACCGGTCTTTTAAGAAGTCCTGAAAGCCATGACTTGTAAAGACAGAGAGAAAGGGAAAAAAAACAAAGCTGCATCATCATTCAATACCTGTTGCAGTGAAGAAAGTTTGTCCAGACAGTTACAAGGATGCACACAGTATAAAACAAGGTAAAAATCTGAAGCCAAGTAAAGCTTTGATTTGGTCTGTGGTGGGTTACACTACACAAAACAATGTTTCCACCCATTATTTTATTTCCAAGATTGACAGACGTGTGTCCCTTTGGCAAAGACATTGCATAATGCCTTGCTGAGGATTAGGACTTTCACACAGTTTTGATGTAACATATGTTCCAGACGGCCCACACAGGCATGACCTCATCAGAGCCAGACACAGCAGGAGATCTGCATTGAAGCATCCAGGAACAAGAACACAGCCTACACTGGACCGTCCAAGGGGATGCAGCCAGGAAGGCAGCAGGGATGCTGCTGGCCCGTGTCCATATCTTTTCTTTTTCTTAACAGGAAAAGGCAGCCTGCAAAGAACATATAGAGTTGAATGAGTGAATCAATTACTCCTGCATTTTGGTTTTAAAATGCTTGTCATGACAATCCAGTTCATCATTGGCAACATCAAATAATGATAAATAAAAAATAAAAATAAAAAACAGAAAGAAATAAAATAAAAGAATCACTTGCACCTTACTTAAGCAGCTGTGTTGATGATGAAGGTAATATTGAGGGTAAGGTTGATCACTAGGTGAGACCCTCACTCTCTCTCCCTGATCCAGATCTAATTTCATAACATTTACTGGATTTCTCTTTATGCAGATTTTCTCAATCTCAAGAAAGTTCCCAGGGCCTTAAGTGATGCATTGATCTCTTGCATCATTGTTGTTGAACTTTAGCATAAACTCTTCTCACTACATCTCAGCCATCATCAAAACTCTTTATCCGCAGTCCACTTACATGCGAGTACTGTATAAACTCTTGAATGGATATTCAGAACATAAAAAATCATTGTGTGGTCTTTTCTATTATTTCCATGATGATTTTAGCTTCCCTTGAATGGTGGGAGCTCATGGCCATAAGTATTAAAATCATAGACCCATATAGAATACAACAATAACACACTTATATCACATCTTTCTAGTCCAATCAAGGGCACTTTTCTACACTAGCAGGTTTCTCTCAATGTCACACACACTATAATAATTACTCCTATAAATCAAACTACTTTATAATTAATGTAAATTAGCCTATGCCAGATTTAGTATTACCAATTAGTCCAATTAGCCTAGACAACATGTTTTTTGGGGTTGAAGGAAACCTGAGTACCCAGAGAAAACCCATGCTGATACGAGAACATACACATTCCACACAGAAAGATCAGCTGAACCAAGCTCCAACTGAACCATCTTGCTGTGAAGTATCAGTGATAACCACTATACAACTGTGTTGCTGTCATAAAGAATACAGAAGAAGAAGAGGAGAAGGAGTTGCAGCAGAAACTAGCATTACCATGGTAGGACCTGCAGAAGGAGAAAGGAGAGAGACTAAAGAAGATAGACAATGTTAATGTTATTAAATGTTCCAGGGCAATCTTAAACTGAAGATGGTCAGTGTATCATGGGAGTTCCATCAGCAGCATAGGCCAAAAGCAGCATAACTAAGAGATGGTCTAAGAGGCTTAAGACTTTCCTTTATCAAAAAAGGAAAGTCTTAAGTCTAACGTTAAATGTAGAGAGGGAGTACCTCCCAGACTGAGGCTGCAAGGTGATTTCATAATCGAGGAGCCTGATAGCTAAAGGCTCTGCCACCCTTTCTAGACCTACAGGCTCCTGCAACATCAAGTAAACCTGCATTCAGGGATCAGAGTGTTCTACTAGGACAATATGCAACTATGAGATTTTCAGATACTGGACCTTTATCATTTAAGGCTTTTTATGTGAGAAGTAATACTTTGACTTCATTACTAGATTTAACATGGAGCTACTAGTGTATTGTCAGTATGTTTATTTTTGTATTGCATTACTGGTATTGCTGATGATTAATCTTGTGCAAATGTGTGGGGGGAAACTATTCTTTTGGACGAGTGTGTTTATTTTTTCAAACAGGAAAAGAAAAAAAAAAAAGAACCCTTTATCAAACTTTCCGTTATCTTTTGTAACTGAGAAAGTAAGATATGACATTATTTCCAAAGTGTAAGTGAAGGTGAGGAATTACACAAGATTTCTAACTCAGAACACTTTTTGGGGGGAAAGAAAAAAAAATCACAGCCATGTCCTCATAAACTGGAAATAAATGCAGTGTTGGGCAGTCACAGACAAGTTTGTGCTCATGTACATAACAGGGGTGGCAGGAGACGCTTGGTAGTCTTTATAATGGAGAATAGGAGCTAGCTGTGTGTGATATCATTCAGAAATTATACTGGGCTAGCCATTTTATACTATATTACACTAGAAATTATACTTATACTGCCTTTAAAATTAAAGCTAATATAGTTTGTCAATACTCTATGCAGAAATATCTCTTTTTACTTTAGTTTTAAAATGGCAAAAAGACAAAGGTGACTAAAGAAGAACTCTTTCAGTTTTTCTTATAAAAGAAATGCTATATAATATGCAGATAATTCGCATGTTAAGGTAAGGGGAGCCACATCTTTCAGCCTATACTATTTTTGGTTTGTTTATTGTAGATTTTATAGTGTGTTTAGGATAATTAGAAGCCATTTGCCTTCCATCTTCAGCTTAAGAGTAAAATTACACAACGGTACTTAATTTAATCCTTCCCTTCCTCCATCTGTTAACTGCTCCTTATGACACAATCTGCATCATAAGCTCAAAGCATGATTCAATATTTGAATGCCTCTTCTTTACTCACTTACAAACTCACGTAAAAACTATTGTTGAAATTAGTCACAGTTAATCCTCTGTGCACTTAACATTCATGATAGCAGCTATTTGAGCACTGGTGCCCCTTTTTTTTTGCATTGCTATTGTCCATGTTTAGGTAACACAAACCATGCAGTAGAGAAGTGGTTCCTTTCATGTTTTTAAGTTTATTTATTTATTTATCTATGGCTTGCAAAAACAAACAAAAACTTGAGAACAATGTGAACAATTTGTTGTGCAGAAAGAGAAAATGTTTAACAACTGATCTGAAAATCTCACGGATGCTGCATCAGAAAAGTGTTCAGAAAAAGCATAACCAAGTTCACAAAAAAAAAAATAAGAAAGCCCCAGGTAAGCAGGGTGTTATTTGTTGGATTAAATGGAGCTGTCAGGGCTGTCTGGCCGGCAGTCAGAGAGCCAGTTCGCCTCAGTGCTGATGGTAGAGATTTTTTCTGCAGCTTGTATGCTGTATAAACCCTGACGAACAGACAAAACTCTCCCAGCACTGCCAGCTCCCCTCTCAGACACACAAAGCCTTGTTGTCTTTCCACTTCTCTCAGCTCTGTCACAGCTGTGAATGCTCCTAGCGTTGTGATGAACACAGTTGACACACAGCAAGACAGAGAGTTTATTTATTTCTGCAACAGCAGCGCTGAGTTGATCTTACTGTAATAAACTAAATGTAGATGGAAGTCTGGCTGGGGAGATGCACTTCGATGAGTTTCATAATGTTTTCATTATGCCTGATGTGGAATGCAGTGGTAGTGCTCAGCGGCTGCTGAATGTAGAAGTGATGCTGCTTTCATATCCTCTTACATAAGAAAATTGTAATCCCTGTGTACGGAGAGTAACAGCTGCTCAGTTTTGTTCATAGCATGAGCTGATGATGCTGCTCTGTTCAACACAGAAAAACTGAAGCACAAAGTATTATCTGCACTGTCACTGTTCTGCAAAGTATACTTACATGTTGTACTATTAAGAAGGAAGAGAATATAGCTAGTCCAAGTTTGCCTCCTGAATATAAGGATTAGTGCTCAGATGCACACTGGCCCTAGTTTTCAGTCATTCATGCTCTACCAGAGAACAGAAACAGTAAACAGCTGACACACTGACACTGATATCTAGCTTGCAGATAGACAACAAATTGTTCAGACCATCAGCCATGTGGAAACCAAAAAGTGCAATTTTATGAAAGTCTTCATTGTCTCTGGGTTGTTAAAAAAAAAGTCCATTATCGCACAAAGTGAAAAAAAAAACTGTAAACAAAAACAAAACAAGACTCACTTCTCCTGTTGAAAAGGAAATACGAGATGTTCATCCAGACAGCATGATATTGATTGAATTGTGTGGTCACTCAGTCTGGACACTGAGGACAACACAGCACACATGGTGATGAGGTATATTCCACACACAAACACATAAAAACATACACAGGATTTGAGCAGATGGGATCAGGATAGCTTTCCGGATCACAGCCTCCTCTCTGAGACAGCTGCAGCATCACTGGAAACAAACTGCACAGCTGTCGTTCTCCACCAAGCTTCAGCTCTAACTGACCTCTGATTAAACTGGCATTCAGACTAATTTATATGAATTAATAAATTAATCTCATGTTAAAAATGCATTTAGTTACTTTAGGAAGATTTTAATTTTTTTTTTTAAATTAATAATAATCTAATCTAATGTCCAACAACAAACAAATAAATTAGCTGCAACTCACATTATATCATTACTTCTCATATCATTATTTTCTATAAGTAATTAATAAATGATCAATCCAAGGACCAAAACAATGTGAATGAAAGAAGTTTTGAGTTTGAACAGAATATGTGTTCGTAGCAAAATGGCAGTTAATGGTCACAGCACTGAGCAATGGACCTATGGCAAAACTAAATAGATGTTTTAAGCCTCTGACAAGACTCAAAAATATAATTTAATTAAAGTGATATTAGGGATAGGGTCCCTAAACCAGGTAATTTCATATGGACTTATCCAGGGTGTGCCCCTAAGGAGAGCTGGGATAGGCTCCAGCAGATCCCTGTGACCATTAAATATGATGAAGCAGGTATAGATTATGGATGGATATTTGTACACAAATCTCCATCAAAAAATTAATTATCAATGTCATGCAAAGTACTTTCAACAGATGCAAAAGGAGGGGTTTGTGGCCTCAGTTTCCATAGAACTGGCTCAGTACTTGACAAAATAGGTTTTAGAAACAGAACTCATCAACTCATCTCCTTACTGACAGTAGTTTGCGTAACATCAGTAGATGCCTTGTATGCATGATATCTATGAATGAATGGAGATTCCTGATTAAAAAGTCCTTTTTATACACTTTTTGTACACATACAAAATTGAAATGACTTTGGTGTTGTCTGCAGGGACTCTATGGACACTATCACAATCATCCTTGCCATCTAATAATAATGTTTCAACTGAACAGAATGTCCCTTTAATCAAAAACTCTTGAAAAATTCCAGTTCTGTTACAACGCGGCTCGTAGAGCCGCAACATAAAATGGAGACTGAACACCTGAATTAAGAAAGCAAAGGTTTTATTGTTAAAATCTAACATCAAAACCAGCACCAACATCCAAGCAGCAGCAAGAATGGTGATCTGTCATGTGAGACTCACCAGGTTAGTTATATTGTATCTACACAGTTGCACTTCAACAGCAAAGATGCAGGGGGGTGTACCAGGGTGTACCAGGTCAGTATGATCGATTCACTGACAAGATATCACTTTACAGTTAACACTTTCTCAGTCTTGGGTGAGTTAACTACCATTATTAAGGTATGTTATCATGTTGGTGATAACTTATAGTGGTAACCATCCAGTCATTACTAAATTTTCTTTTCTAGCTAACCATTAATAATCATATGCTTACAATTAAAATTGTTTTATGAGTTTGGCATTGATTAATAGTTAAATTATGTTTATTCCCATTCATTCTCCATTTGTTACCTGGTAACTAGGGCAGATTTTGTGTACCTCGTTGTAATGTTGTGTATAAAACACCAATGCTAAAACTGTTCCTGGTATACAGCATGACTGGATTTATGAGTTATGACTTATGTTTCTATCAGTTCAGACAGATGATGAGTTTGAATGTATCAAAATTTTGTGGTCTGTATATTTTACTGAATATACCTGCATACCATGTACACAGTTAGACACCGACATGCATATAAATATAAAATGACTGAATGCCATCCAGATGTTGATTCACAGCAGGAGCAGCGCCTGATGTTTTGCAGTGAAGCAGAACTGTGGCAACTTGTGCGTTTTTGGATTTATGCTGTGCTTGGCTTGTTTTGTGTTTGTTTATTAAACCTCCCTTCCCCCAAACATTTATATTTATCATCAAAATGGCCCTAATATTTAACAA
>JBAMYA010046883.1:0-10752 GCA_037176975.1 Arrhamphus sclerolepis | reverse complement strand
CCTTGAGATCTCAAATTAATTATCTCGTTATCACGGGAAAACGGAGGAAAAAAATAACTCGTTATCACAAGAAAACGTTGGAAATAAAATGTATGCATGTATGGCCTTTTAGGGCTTCTGTAAAAATCAGTGTTTTACAGCTTCAGCTATTTTATTATTCATTAAAGGTAATGGGGAAGTGCTGCTATTTTTATCCACTAGGTGGCAGCACCAGCCTCTCACATTGCATTTCCGTCTTCCTGAAGACATGACCACTTCTGGTTTAAAAAGTTTTATAAAAGGAAAATAATTCTCTGACCTCCGTAATCAAAATAAACTGATCACTAATGTCTTTAGCATATTTGCAAGCTGTTGTTTACAAAATGTAAATAGCAGTTAGTCACGGAACAAAGGCAGTCAGCCGGTACCAAGACAGATATCAAACCTCCAGAAAGCAGGTGACATCAGCACAATGAAGAAATCATTGGCTGGATGGAGGAGAGATGTTCATTAAAAACTCTCATCAATGTACTAAACACGCTTGTGGGACAGAGAAAGTGATGGAGAATCTCCAACACCAATTCTCTTCACCATCGACTGAACTGGAGCTACTGGTGGAACTGGTTTGAACTTTAGGCTTGTCATGTCATGATTGGAGTTCACGTTAAACAGCAGAGCGGTGGTTGTATCGCCACAGAGTATTGAATAAATTAAACTTTCGATACCCAGCCCTAAACATGAGAGCAAATAGTGCTGACTGCATGACAATTACCAAACACTGCTGCATCATAGCCTCTTTTAGTTTATTATTTTGGTTCCACTGATTTGAAACTGCTTTGATCTGGTTTAAAATTTAGGTTAGAAAAGGGGCTTACTATAAAAATGATGCTGACACTAAGCTATAAATCTCCTTTTAATACCTGACTGACTCAAAAACTGTGAGGCAGACTTAAAGGAAACCCTGCTGAACACATGACAGTTGTCACAAATTTGCACAACTGGCGTCCTCAGCAAAAATTTCTTCATTACATGTTAACACCAAGTTTTTTTTAAACCCACAGAAGAGATTTATCTCTGACCAGCCAGTGATCTGTCGTGTTTTCACATCCTGTCTGTTGTCATCTGGGCTGGAAGCTTTTAAAGTACAACTTTAAATCACTTTGGGCAATTTAAACCAGATATAGTGACGTGGAGAAAATAAGTCACAGATCTGAACATAAATCATTGACTTGAAATGGACAGAGTGAATTGTTACTTTTCATTAAATCATTTTATTTTTTCCAGTTTTTATAAATGTGTCGTATTTAAGAGTACATCGTCTGTGATGTCACCCATGGGTTTTTCTGAAGTTGGTGTGAAGCTCAGTTTTTAAACCACTGTGTGATGTCACATTGGACCCCATCGACATCAGTGCAGCTGTCACTCAAAAGAACAAACGATCAAGAAAAAAACCCAAAAGACTTCTTTAAATAAGTATAAAACTGTAGTTCGACATAATCAGCTGTCATAGGTGTGAACTCTATCTATGGCGACCAAAACCACTGTTTGTATTAGGCTGCAGTTGATAAGTTTCACATTTGTTTTAAAACCTAGAAATCTAGACGTACCGCAGGCAAATTTACATTTTCTCAGACATTCTGTCTAGCTACCGAGGCTCATTAATTATGCCCAAAAGTCTTGGGGAGCCAGTCAGATCAGTCTATCCATGTAGAGTGGATGGTCATGAGGACAGAGCTGAGATGTTCTAGTCTGGATGGTAAACAGAGGTAGTTCAAATCTGCTTTGACATCAATAGTTAAAGACTTGGACTTCTCTGACAATCTCTTAGGGATTGTGGTGGATGAGGTCCGTCTCATTTACTAATGCTAAGAGACGCCTGGTAAACTTGCTCTAATGATGAAGGAAGCTAATTAAGAAGTAATCTGAACGTGATCATGTATATCTGTCTTACGTTAGAAGGGAAAGAACAGTTGTGTTTTTCGAAGATTTTAGTCGAGTGTTTGAGCACAGCGGTTAAAAACAGCAACAATGATTAGATTTCATTATCCTTATACTGACAACTCTCCACATATCTCTCCCCTTGACTAATTTGAGGTTGCTCTGAATACGTCACCCCATTCTTTGCTCTGATTGGTTGTAGTGCTATTTAACTGCGTGCAGATGCAGTTTGAAGCAGCAACAGTTGGTCCGTCCTCCTGGATGAGGACGTCCTACAGCTCATTTTCAGACCCTATATCTGTCTAGATGTGGCTCTGATCTATCAGATGAAGATTTTAATGGAGACTGGCTCATACCTGAGCCCATCTCCAGGTGTTTAGTGACTGGGCTTTAAAAAGCTGCGTTAGCTGCTTCCATTTGTAAACAACTGAATATTTACCAGTAGATAATCTTCAAATAGCACAAATCTAAACCAAACTGTACAAGCCATCTGTTACGAATTATGAATTATGAAAGTTTTATTGACATTGAACCAGCATCCCAGTACAACGAAATGAATTTCAGTACAACCCGTCCAAGATCACAAATAAGACATAATACAGGATAGACTGGAGCGGATGACTGAGGCCGCAGCCAGTGGTGGCGCGGCTTTTTTCTGTAGATAAGGAAATAAAAAACACGAGGGGAAGAAGAGGGGAAAAAAAAGGCATCTCCAGAGTATGCCCTATAGGGGGCACAGTTTGGGGTTACAAAAAAAAACACCTCGGCACAAAAAAAGCAACAAACTCAGACAATCTACAACATAACTCAAGGACTAGCACATGTGGGAGGCTGCAGGTAAGGAAGAGATCCCCAGTCCTGCTTCCATAACCCCAAAGCTTTTCTTGTTTATTTTAACCTCTTTCAGACCAGATGTTCCTGTTACTGTTTTTCCTGTTTCTCTGCTTCACTCAGTTTGACATTTAGTAGAAATTTGACACCTTTTTTGCTGCAGTTTTTCACATCAATTAAGTTGTGCAGCAAACAGTTTTTATTGGCATATTATTAAAGTATGCAAGCGTCCACACAGACATACACATATATATATATATATATATACATATATACATAAACAATTCAATTCATTAGTATATACGCCTATAATGACCCAAGTTGTCTCTATTCAGCATGTTCAGCGAATGCTTTTGATGCTCAAATATTTCTGGGAACATCTAACTGTATAAACCATATGGCATAGGACAACGTGAACAACATGCAAAATCTCCATGATTGTTTTTGTTTACTTTCACTTTGGGCTTCCTGCTTTACCCCGCCCCACATGTTTCTGACCAATGCTTAAACAACCTTCGTACTCATGTGAAAGTGAACCGCAACAACAAAGAAAAAGAAAAAAAAACAAAAACGGACCAAGTGAACAAATGGACTTTCCAGGCGTTAATATCCACTTAGTCCTGAAACCACAATGAGAGTATGAATCTGTCCTCAGATGTCCCCCTCTGAAGTCAGTATTGACCATGAAGGGTTATGGTTAGGGTCACTGGAGAATCATCAAGTAGGTGAGACAAATACAACTCTTTCAGTTAAATTAAATTCATTTCAATTCAAAAAGAATTGTCCCCAGGGGTAATTGAAGGCCAACACAGGGCAGTAATATAAATGGCAGCAACGAGTTAAAAGATTAAAAGTTAAAATAAATATAGTGTATATATGTGCACAGTATATACACAAGGTGATATTAAGACCGTATAAAATATTAAGACAGTGACAGCTGTGCAAATTGCAGGCAATCAAGTCTCTCTCTCTATTATGAACAGGAAAAGAGCCGTTTTCCAATTCTTATATGTTGTGGTCACAATTCATTTATCCATCCTGACACCAGAGTTTGATGATAAGTGCATTTCTTGCTATTGCTCATTTTAAGCTTTTTTGTGGGGATTTTCTGCCATCTTATGACTAAAAGTAAGTTGTTTTTTTTTCTTCTTCTTTTTTTATGCAGAGATCCCATTTCACTTTAAGGATTTTTTTTAAATATTAAAACTATATTACAGATATTACATGAAATGAAAAGCATAAACAGTACAATATAGATAATTTACTGGCTTTCACTTGTAGTGGTCCTACAACAACAAAAAAAAAAAAGTTTTCATTGATTTAATTGATAATTCTGCTGGACACGGCTCACTTTAATGGCCTGAAATCATTTCTGGGGTGGCGTTCTTTGTTTCTTATGTTGATCATGAGTACAACCCCGACTTTCAGCTACTGAATCAAAGCCCACTGCAGCGAGCTGTGGCAGATTGAAACTCAACACCAGGTTGTTAACCGTACACTGGTGGTTCTCCACGGCACCTCCGCGGGCTTCCGGGCGGGATCTTTGTGGCGCTTCAGCAACTGACTGAATTCTCCGTATCCGGGGTTTCTCAAGTGTAGCTGTCAACGAGAGATCTCGTGTCCTGCTGAGTCTCATTTTCAAGGCGAGCCTCGGCCGTGTGTGTGGAGCACTGACAGCTCAGAGGGGGGTGAGGGGGGGACGTGGAATTCATGTGGCCCCCAGGAGTAGCAGCTCGGAGGGCTGGAGAAAACATGTGGGAGTGGGTACGAGGGCCAGAGACGACAGCGCAGTAAAAGAAGTACAATAGAGTGAAATCTGCCAAATTCTGCTGTTATACAGTAATTCTACACCGACGGGGAAGAACGTCGTTCCCCCGCGGTGTTGATTCCTGTCATCAGAATTTTTAATGCTGAAGCATTTAAATGCTTGTAGCGTGTTTCTTTTTTTCTTTTTTTTTTCTCACCCCCATGATGAAAACACATGAAAGACAAAGTCATGGATTTTTGTTTTGGTGACCATCACATCTGCGACGCAGTAATCAACTCTGGAGTAAAGCCTAGATTTTTAAAGCCTCCCTGTGGTCAGAAGTAGTACTGCTGCATAGAGTAGCTTTATTTGATTATTTGATTTTAGCTCAATGCAACTTTTTACTGAACGTAATTCTTAGTCCACAGAAACACCACTTTTATCTGTACCTCACAGAGAATACAGAGTAAAAGTTTCATAATCTGCATTAATTTAAAAAAGGCTTGTCACTAAAAATAGGATAAAAACTGAAAAAAAATAATAATAATGAATTATTATCAATTGAATTATAGTGTTATTTTGAAAAGGTAACACCAGCACATAGATCAAAAAACTGGAATTTAGTTCACAATGCCACACTGACGAGTGGAGAAATTTATTGATATTGTATTTCACCTTGTGAACGGAAGCTTAGTGCAGCTATCAGAAGTATATTGATAGTTATGCCGGGTTCACACTGTACAGATTATATAGTTTTATAAGATTAATTCAAGTCACACGTGAAATGCAACACTTTTAAAGACTATTCAACATCCAGGGAAGTTTTTCTTCTTATGGCTACTCTGATGCGCTGATGCGTTCTTGGTTGCTTAGCTGACAGAGACCCCAGACGCAGCGCCGTCACACACTCAGGCGATTCCTCAAAATGTCTGAGACTGCTGATATCTGTCGCAGACCATCTTTGGTCGTTCCATCTTTGCTCCTGTCTCATTGTGAGATCTACCACCACAGTTTTTGAGCTATGATGGACCAACATTGACCATCTTCCATCTGAGACGGCCAAAATTGTACAGCGTGAACGCCGCATAAGAGGGAGATACTTGGCAAACTGGGTGGACAGTTTATAAGCTGACTAGAAATACGAAATTGAGAGAAAACATTCCAGCCAGAGGATCGATGTATTTGTGAAGATAAAATCACAACACCAGACTTCCATTTGAGTACGTTAGAGCTGAATGAAATGTGGAAGTAGAAGTGGGAAAATTAAAAAAAAATAAGTTTTTTTTAGATTAAAACTCAATTCAGGCTGTTCTTTTGCTGGTTGGGTTGCTAGTATTTAGGAAAAGGAGGAACATTCTCCTCCCAGTGACCTCTCCATCTTGTGTTTCTTCATCTCCTCCAGACCTTCTGAGTCACAGCTGAACCAGCATCAGCAGAAACTCATTTCTCTGCACGCTCACACCATTGCAACAAGTTTACACTGCAACGTCTAAACACTGCGGCCGCTTCATCATCCATCTCAACCCCAAGCTTGAGAAGCCTCGTCTTGATTTTATGGAACCTTCTAGCCCAGTAATTGTGTCTCCATGTGAGAAAAGCCTACCAGCACACAGTTGCTTGTACTTTGTGGTCAGAGAGGGGAGTGTTTGTTTTAAATTCACAGTATAATTCAGAAGTAATTTCCACCAGATGGCACTACTGTCCACAGATGTTCAGGTACTGTAACCCGATGTGACCTCACAGGCTGCAAACATTTACGTAGGTGTACATCAGGACTGGTGGGTAAACATCAAAGCCCGGTTGCAGTTCTGGCAGCAGAGAGACACTGAATCACACTGATGTCCAACATGCAGAGACTTTCTTTCAGGCTCAGTTCCAGAGACAGTCAGGATGCAGTGTAAAATGTAAAAAAAACACACAAAAAAAAACACACTTTACTCCTAATAGAACAAAGAATGAATATAAAATGCTAACATAATAAATGTACCATTCTTATCCATTGAATGTTTTCAAGTATCGCAAAATTTCCAATTTTAAGACTTGTAATTTTATGCCAAAATGTTGCAAAAACAATTTGTGCTTTTAGTGCAAAAATCTCAAGTTTTATTAGGTATTTTTTAATTAGGTTATGAAGGTTGTGATTTTTTTCATAAAAATGATTTTTTATGAAGAAAAGATGTGATATTGTGAAATTCACAATTTTAACAAAAAAAGCTAGATTTTAGTAAAAAAGCCTCAGCAGCAAATTTAGTAAAATTTGATATTTTATGACAAAAAAAGTACTTTTAAAAAAAAAAAAAAAACAGCTGGAGATGGCCCAGGATGACACAGTTTGAAACCACTGCCCTAAAACCTGTATGCACCTTTCAGCACTGCTTCCTTTCCAGATGTGTGAACTGCTCTTTCCAAAGGGTCTAATGTCTTTTGAGATGCAGGTTTTTGATCTGAGAGCTGATCACAAACCAGATGATCACCTCCCTCTGGAGGAAGTGGCATCTGTTGTCTCCAAAAACAGTCCATTTAAGATGAACTTTATCCCAAAGAACACAAGCCTGACAGATCAGACCCACATTCAGAAACATGTAGGGTCTGAAAATGAGCCATAGGGCACAAACGGTTGCTTCTCAAACTCCCAGTTGGGAGTCAAGAGCAACATACAAGGTGATGTTTTCAGAGCAACAAAAGCCAATGGGAGAGTGTTGTGGAGAAGAGAGACTTTAGTTTTATCGGATGTCTTTTACCAACCGTAAATCAGATGGATCCATCATCCACCACAATGTCAAAGAGATTGTCACAAATCTTTAAGTGTTGATGACAAAGCTGGATTAAATGACCGCAATTCCTTCACTGCAACCATCCTGTTTACCATCCAGACTACAACATCTCAGCTCTGCCGTCATACATTAATCCCTCTCAGAGACTGATGTAATTGGCTCTCCAAGATTTAGAGCGTTTTTGATGAGGTCCAGCGGAGGGTAACTAGATGAACCTGCTGAGCAAATATGAATTTACTGGTGGTACGTCTAGATTTAGGACAAGGGTCAACCTTGATAGTGATTTCTGGAAGGCCGTCTGTTTTTAATGTAGTGCCACAGGCAACCAATACAGATTTCTGCAGATTTGAATCTTAGAATGATATTATGTTATATAGATGGTCCAAAAACTGATGAGAGACTGTCCTATTACTCTCCTCAGTGACTTATGTCCCTCACTCTGGGGGAGATTCTCTGGAAAAACAGGAACAATACAGCAAACAACACCTTTAACAAGGAGATGAAGACAAAAGGTAGAGTCACTGCTCCTCCACATGGAGAGGAGCCTGCTGAGGTTTGGTCATCTGGTTAGGATGCATCTCCAAGGAAGTGATTTAGGCATGTCCAAATGAACGAAGGCCCCAGCCAGGACATGCTGGAGAGATTACATTTCTCTGCATTTTATATGTTTTGTGAGTAAAATGTGGGTTTATATGGTTTGCACATCATTATATCTCGCTTTTTTTTTTCCCCTGACGTCCCAACTTCATTGGATGGTGATACTGTACATCAGGATACCAGACGCTGTGGGTTTGCTGTGAGTTAACAGGTCCAAAATCCAGAACACCTTCCCTCCTGTGTTCATGTCTTGGTTTGTGCATCTGTATTCTCTGTTTGTTTTCTGGTCTCCAGGAAGGAGAATAGTTTGGTAGTTGTGGTTTCTCTTTGCGGGTGCCGTGTTTGACAATGCAGGCATGGAGATGGCGCTTTTATAGAGTATCATGCTGCTGGGATGAACCTAGATTTAGGTTCCAGGTGTTCCAACAATGTGTTTCTCTATGGAAAAGCACACAGAGCCCACTGAGAGCCTGGGACGGGCGTATGGAAATGCCAGGGGTGTGATGAGAGCTGTGGCAGGCCAACCCGGGTGACGGCATGGCCCTGGAGACCTGCAGACAGTCAAACTGTTAGATCTGGCTCCGGTCTCGCTCTCTGCAGCACCAGTGGCAGCCAAAGTTTGTGACTCTGGTTAGCTTTAAGCTAACTGGGCTCAGGCAGAATGTCAGGACCTGGACTGAACCATCTGCCAGCACCCAGGGCCGCGCCACCAGAGCCTGAAGAAATCCATGTTGTTTTCTTCTTAGTCATGAAAAATACGGTGTTTCCAAGGAAGTTTGAAATGTTTGACAAACTTTGACCACAACTGCAAGTCAGAAGATTTCTGTTTTGGTAGAGATGTTGCTTGGAGGTAATATTGAAATGTTTGACTTTTCTAGCTGGGAAAATGTCTTTATGATTTTAGTGAGGAAAACTCACTGGCACAAAGAGGCAAACTGGGGCATGTGTCTTCATCAGTAAATCATTTAACTACAATGAGACACATTTTAAGTTGCCTTTTTTTGATTAACAGCAAGCCAACTGATTCACATGCTAATGAAGTTAGCCTGAAAAGCTTCATTTTTGTCTGGTCACATGTTAAAAAAAATTAAAAACTAAAAGCTTAAAACCTCAACAGTCATCAATGGACTCAAACTGAGCCCATTTTTTATTTACAAACTGCTTTTACACAAGTTGACATCATGTACCACCTCAGAAAGTCTCTCTTCGCATAGTTTAGGTATCAATGTGCAGGTACAAAGTCTGAAAAGTAAATTCATCATGTCCCAAAGTGGAGGAACTAAAGCTAAAATGTTCCCTTTGTCCACCAGGTGTCACCATACTCAAACAAATTCAACATTTCTATCTTCAGTCTCCCTTTCCTTCCATCCAGGTTTGATGCCTGTTTATTTTTTTTTTAGCTTCAGTAAATCAGCATCTTACCTCTAGTCTACTCTGACTTAATGTAGAAAGTTTATAAATAAACAAAACAAAATACAATTGGTTAAAAAAAAAAAAAAGCCACAATACTCCTCAGAGCTGTGGGGAACTGCAGTTAGGTGATAACACTGCACTTTAATTTTCACAAGTAAAAACTCACATTTTATGTTATTTTTTTCATAGCATTTTTAAAGAAAAAAAACTCTTCTCAGTTCAGCAAGTTCAAGTTCCAGAGCAGCAGATCCACTTGGCTGCTGACATGCTCGCTTGAACAATGTGATGATTTTGAGTCTGGACAGATGCGTTCCAGCTCCGAACACAGATGTACAACAATGGCTGAAAAATTTGATGAGACACAAATACTACCATACCTGAACGGCACAGATGAGCAAG
Organism: Arrhamphus sclerolepis; assembly: GCA_037176975.1. Lineage (NCBI taxonomy): Eukaryota > Metazoa > Chordata > Actinopteri > Beloniformes > Hemiramphidae > Arrhamphus > Arrhamphus sclerolepis. The sequence goes on along the minus strand of JBAMYA010046883.1, from coordinate 1,074 downwards.
AGAAGAAAGAAAAAAAAAAAAGACTATTTTGTTCAGTGATGATGACCCTCTGATGTCCACTGAAGCGGTAACTAAATCATCCAAACTATATGCTGAACTATGATGGATTTTCAATAGCTGTACACTAATGGGCAGGAAAAAGGCCAGGCAAGGAAAGCGAGGATGCGAGAGTTTCCAGATATAGCTGACGTGTCCCACAGAAACCACAAACCAGGGGTGGTGTCAAACTCTTCTTCATCCTGGGCCATATCATCACCATGGTTACTGGGCCGGTTAGTCTTTATTTTCTCAACCGGCTATTTTGTCAGATGTCCTGCTAGTTCCTGGATACGGTTTAAAAAAAAAAGAAAGAAAAAAAGAAAATCATGTCATGATATCTTAAATTTCACAAAATTTGCAACTTTTATCATAAAACTGAGACTTTTGTACTAAAGTCACAAATTTTTCTCCTATAATTGCAAAAAAAAGGGACAAACCTGCAACCAAGACAATTTTAATTTAAAAGTCAAAATAATATATATTATTTTGACTTTTTGACTTAAAAAATATATTTTGTTTAAAAATATTTTTTTACACAAAAAACATGAAATAGAAGGCATAGAATTGTCATTTTTTCTTTAATTTCCACAAAAATATTTGTTCACAAACTGTTACATTTTTTCTTTTTTTACTAAAGCAATGGGCTTTGACAAAAATGAGCAACTTTTTTTTTGTAAAATCTTTTGTATTTGAAATACTGACTTTTTAACGTAAACCAGCTGCTTTCCACCTCAAGTTATTGCAATTTGTAATGTCAGAACTGAATCAAACAGGCAGTCAAATTTGAAAGTTAGAAGCTAGCTAGATAAATTGAAATTGTTTGACCCGTGTGCCGTTAACCACATTTTATCAGCCTTCTCATTGGTCCCTGACTGACCAACCAGAAAAATCAGTCTCTGGGGAAGAATATCCAGTTGGACAAAATATCCGTCTCTCTCATTCACAACAATGGAAAGATCATAGTTTTTATTTGCTTGTATCAGCATTTAAATCATTGGATTATTTTTTGTTGAACTTTGTCTTAGTAAAAAGGAA
>JBAMYA010046882.1:0-10752 GCA_037176975.1 Arrhamphus sclerolepis | reverse complement strand
ACGAGCCTGAGACACAGCCACCACAAACACTCTCATGTACAGAACTATGATGATTGTAACTGGAGCAATAAAGGTTATAAAAAGGTCAAAGGTACCAGCAATATAGTCCACAACAATCACACATTCTCCATAGCAGGAACTGTACCTGCCTGGTTGAGACAGGTCATCCTTCACAATAACACTGCTGTAGAAAAAAGAGCAGAGCCAACACAGATAGACACAAAGCTTAACTCTTCTCTCAGTAACTCTGGTTGGATAGTGCAGAGGGTCACAGATAGCCACATAGCGGTCGACTGATATGAGCACCATGTCTCCTACTGAGGCAGAGGTGATGACGTACGACACGTAATTATACAAAGAACACATCAGGTCGCCAAGAAACCAACATGCTGTGTTTCGGAGGATTTCACCTGGCATCAACAAGAGACCCACAAGAAGGTCTGAGACAGCCAGAGAGAGGAGGAGGATGTTAGTGGGAGTGTGGAGCTGCCTGGAAGGAGACAAAAAAGCATTATTAAACCAACAGATTTCTGTATCTCAGAAAATCCAGACAACTTCATACTAAACATGAGTGAATGATCTAAACACATCTAAAAAGGTACTCTGTGGTCAGGTGTCGCTGTAATCTTCGATGTGTGATTACAGTGTCGTTCATCCAATAGTAGCTCAAATACAGTTCACATTGTCATCTACAGTAACAACGAAACAAACAATGAAATAAAAAAAAATATGAACAAAAATAAGTCTTTCTGTACTTGAAGTGGGAGACTGAGAGGATGACAAGAAGGTTGAGCATCACAGTGAACAGAGAGATGCAGGACAGAACAACGTGAAGAAGCACATCTTGGGACAGAGAGGACTCTGGCCTCCTGCAGGAGGTGTTGGTTAGCTGTGGAAAACAGAGGTCTACTCCTGCCTGGATCTCCATCTTTAGAGAGCCACAGTGAGCTGTCGCTGCTGCTCTGGTCAATTTCTCATCAAGCCTAGTGATATATCTTTTTGATGCTCAGCCTCTAACTCCTCCCCCTCACTTTCTCTGATGTTCAGTTGGATGTTGGTGTGTCCAATAGAACAACCTAAACTCACAATCAAGATTACCACTGCCAAGCATGCGAAGCCTCTGGGGTGGACGTGTGAGTAATGAATGGATAGAACCTTGTTATATCAGTTTATAAATCACTGCAATTCAATACAGTCATTAAAACAACTGAAAATTCACCAACCTTTCAGAAATCAAAATATAAAAAAATACAAAAATGTCTCATAATATATGTTTGTTTTTTCTTCTAAAAACATTTCAGGTCTAAACTTCCAACATGGCAGTGAAAGCCTATTGTTGTATCTCTGCATCGATTTGATATTTTCGTCCAAGCTTTTTTCAGTTAAAACACATTTTCCTATACAGGTTTGAATGCCCTGCTGTTTAAGGATTTCTGCTAATAGTTCTAGCACTTTTCTACATCTGTTATAATGATTAAGTACAATGAAAACAGAGTTCTTTACATATGGGATAAGACAGGCTTTTCAAAGTACAAGTATTGCTGAGAATAAGCTCAAAATGATTAAATCCAAATATGAGACTGAGAAATGGTGTTGGTGTTAAATGGAGAGCAAAGACGACTTAAGCGCTATGTTTCTTTCAGGTGAGAATGCCTACAGCATTCTCACTATTGTTTTCCTCTTCCTCTTTATTCCGTACATTTTTCTGCACTCAATTACGGCGGCATTTTTCAACCAATTTCAACAAATTTGGGATCAAATCGTTCAGCTTCTTCAGGAGATTTATGCTATGTCTTTTCAACGTAAAATATTTTAAACTTTTTAAAATATTCAGCTTTTTGTGATTTTTTTTTTTCTCTCTCATTGAAATGAATGGAGAATCGTTCAAATCCTTCATAACCCTTCAGCTCTTTCAAAGCTTACTACTTCAGCATACATTCAGCTAGACACCATTCAAGGTTTAAACGGGTCACAAGACTTTGAACTATAAAATACTGAAGACTTGTGTTGTTGTGATTTACACTCTTTGAGAAATTGCGATTTAAGTTTTATGATTTTTTTAAGAAAATCACAGATGTCTCTCTTCACTCTGATAACATCATCACACACTCTAGCTGCAGGGAGACGGGAAAAGAAAAAGGAGTTTCAACTGTTTCATTACATCAAAATGTAGGTATTTTTGTCCTCTTTCAGGAAATGTAACTGTTGAATCTGTATTCTTTGTAGAATTTGAGTTAGGACCCTCAGAGTCCGAAAAAACTGACAAATTCTCCTATTCTTTAGAATGGGATATGTGTAAAATCTTTTTTTAAACTTCTGAAATGACCACTATTTTTAAACTTCTCCTATGTGCTCATCTTTCACTTTAGGAAAAAAATAAGGACATGTGTGTGTTCCTCAAAGCCTTGTGGTACTCACGATTCAAGAATTTTTAACAAAACCTGTTCAGTTTTTGAGTTACAGCCATTTGTTTGGGACATAAAAATCCAGATTTTGACTGAGACGAGAGGCTCAAGCTGCAGCATCAGGCAGGATACAACTGACAGTTAATTCAAATCTCTCTCTCTCTCTCTCACTCGACCACTCACACACATGCATGTTAATCAGTCACAGTATGTTATATTAGGAACTGTCGGACTCTGTTGGACTTCATGTTAATAGACACCATTAGTTCAGTCACAAGTCAACACATGCATATCTCAAGTCAAACACACACACATACATACATACACTGGCACACATACCTACACACACCCACACTGACACACATACACGTATATGTTTTTGTATATAGACACAAACACACGAACAGACATGTTTATCTGCACATCTGGGCAAAAGTCCACATTTCAGGATAAACATCCAGATTTGGAGACAAAAGTGGTTCTTTGAGGACAAAATGGGACATTTGGAGAAAAATATTAACCTTAGGGGACAAAAGTCCACATTTGAGGACAATAGTGGACATTTGTAGAAAAATGTGGACATTTCAGGGAAAAATCCCATGCTTGGGGACAGAAATTCAGCTTTGAGGACAAAAATGGGAGAGGGAGACTGTTTGTTTTATTTCTCCTCTTTTTTTCTTCCATTTTCTTTCCTGGCTTCATATGCTTCAATATATTTGAACTTGTCTTTTTTTAGCTATTTTTTTTCTAATTAAGCTAACTTTTTGCACTTTCTTCAGCATTATCTGCTGAATTAAAATAATTCTTCTTTTATGTCTTTAGATGGGTTAAATAGTCTTCAGCTGTTAGTTTTGCTCTTTTACAATTCACTCAAATATTCATATTAAAATATTTTGTTTTTGAAGTAGAATTCAACTAGCATCCAACATTTTTTGACTGATTTCAACAAGTTTGGTATCAAATTCTTCAGCTTTTAAGACTTTTTTAAAAATTCAAATAATTTTTTATCTTATACCTTCTTCAATTAATATTTGTCTTAAAATTTCTTCAACTAATATTTGACTTTTTTTTTTAGCTATTTCTTTTCAGCGTCAAACACAGTTGTTACTCTATTTTTAGCAAATTTTTTTCAACTTTATACACTTGAGCTATTTCTCTAATTTTCAGCCTTATTTTCCACAAGGCTTCAGACTTTTCCTCAGATAATTTTTCAAATTTCTTCAGCATTTTCTGGTGATTCACTCAGCAGATAGGCATTCTCACTGCTGTTTTGCAGGAACAGCTTTTTCTAGTTCTAATTAAATCTGTCTAAACAGCCTCATTGCCAGTGCCACAACATCTGAGTGCCGTCACAGCTGAAATGAAGACCAGCAGAGCCATCTTGGGACCTCACTTTTCTAACCTGCTACTTGACTCATGGGTTGGTGGAGTGATCCACTGTGGCTCCTGGCCCCTTCAGCTGAGCCACACAGGAGGAGCTGCAGAACTGCCAGCGGACATCCATGGTGGGACCTCCACTTTCAGATGTCATTTCACTGGAACATCAGAGATTATCGTTGTGTTTGGCTGATACTTGGTTGTACAAACTGCCTGCTGCTCTGCTAAGCTTCATCCTTGGATGCTTCCAGGCCAACCTACAGTATGACAGTCATAGAACTGTGATTTTTTTTTTCTTCCTCTTCTTCTTGGACTCAACCTGGACGTTGGATAGTTGGTGTTTGGTATACTAACATGCTCACATTAATGTGAACCAGCTGATTTGTGGCACTCATAATATCTACTAAATCCACTTCCTTTCCACAGTATGCCATCCATGCTAGATTTACGCTTTTAATTACTTAAAAGCGTAAATCAATGTTTTTTCAGCTACTGAGGCCAAATAACTTTTCTGTTTTCTCCTTCTGTATTTCTATGATCTTGGAAACAGCACTGGAATTATTGGAATGGCCGACAATGAACTTGTGACTAATGTGTGTTTCAGAACTACTATGTTTGTTTAGACAATTTAAACATTTTTATTTTACTCCCGAATTTCAAGATGCAATCATTTGCTCAGATCACAAAGCTTTCATGTCAAACTTTCTCTTACTTCTGTTTATTTTCATGCTTGAGTCTGTGCTAACTCTCCTGGATAATCAGGAAAAAAAAGGTCTCACCAGTAAAAATGACCGTGTCCACTCGTCTGTAAATGTTCTTGTGAAACTGTTTTCTGTGCCAGTGCTGGTGAGCTCCCACACGTTGATTATCTGTGTCTAGGAAATGACATCTAATTTAGTTTTTTTCAAAAGATGCAGTAATGCTTGTTGAATTTGGGTCAATCATCTTCAGAGTTTATGTGATTGAGTTAAAGTTTAGTTACGAGAGGTTGCAAAAACCAGTAAAAGCCAGTTTGAAAATGAGCAAAATGTATAACCCACCTGTTCGGAATGTGTTTTTAAAGCTTTATATTTTTAGTTTCAACATGAGAGCATTTAATTCATTCTTTGATATCTTTGTGTAAAGATAATTTTAGGTAATGTCTCAAAAAAAATGTTTCAGAGAAAGATCTCCCACCCAACCGTTAACAAAGGCACCTTTAAGTTACAGTACTTAAGCGATTAAAGTAACAAACCCGTAAAATTAGAGTGTTTTTGTGTGTAAGTTCACATGCTCTATCTCTGCAGCACAGAAAGCTTCACAGAAAACACATTTCCCGCAGACTAACATGAGTCCTGCTTGAATCACATGAGGGTGCCAAAAGCTTTTCATGACAACCAACTGCAGACAAGAGTTCTCATTGAACACAACACACGTCCTGTATTTCAAAAGCAGAAGTGAGTAGCACCAAGAGTAAAGGTTTCCTGCTACTGACGCACTGCACAACAACATCTGGCTCAGAATCACAGATCTCTGCATCCTCTGCTGCTAGTCTCTCTTCTTTGCAGCCGTGGCCCTGCTTCTCGTGCAGTGAAGGACCTGGACCAGGAGGACGAAGCTGAGGCATGCAGACAGCATCTGTGACAGACTCTCGAGAGAGATCCCCGTTTCCTGCAACACAAAATTTCACACAGTCTCAGTTAATAAAGACAGTAGCAGATGAGCGTAAAACTTGAAGCTGCTTCCGTGTAGTTGCATACCTGCAGAGAAACGCTGACAACGCCCAGAGACCCAGTCCATGTCAGTGATAATGAGAGCGAGGACAGCTGACCTGTGTGGCCATTGTGGTAGTTGGTTGTCATCTGCACAAGCTGGAAAGAACAAACCATGATGATTAATTCTCCCTTCTCTGATAAATGTACCCTCTGCATGTTTTGAAAGGTCACAATAATCACTGAACAGCCCTGGTTTTCACACACGCTAAGCCACTGAGTTGCTACCTTGCTTGCAATTAAAGCTGGCAAACTGGAGGCCTGAATCGCTGAGCTGACTGCTGCACCTGCGTAGGAACCCAGGAGGAGCACCGCACCACCAAAACCAGAGAGGAGCAGCAATCCTGGCACATGCACAGAAGAAGATCATATATGGAAGACTTCAGAAGCTGGAATGCACACAGAAGCTTACTTACAAAATAAACAAGACATTAGCCTGACAGATCAGACCCACATCTAGAGAGATGTAGGGTCTGAAAATGAGCCATAGAGCCTCCTCATCCAGGAGGCCGAAACAACTGTTGCTTCTCAAACTGCCTCTGCACACACTTGTTTAGCACTGAAACCAATCAGACTATTGATATCATGTTCAAATTACTTCTTGAATAGCTTCCTTTATCATGAGAGCAAGTTTACCAGATGTCTCTAACCATTAGTAAATTAAATGGGCCTCATCTCACGGTCCCTAAAAGATTGCCAGAGAATTCTTTAATTAACTGTTTTTTTTTTTAACATTATTTTCATTGATTTTTTGTTTTAAAGTACAAAACAACATAGAACTGAAACAAAATGTACCATCTAACAGCCCAGGCCTAAAAAAAGGATTTTACAGAGTCTTAGAGTCTTTGGGAATGTTATTGGCATCTTTAATCTGTTTTAATATACGCAATGTGTTCTTAAGGACAAAATTATTCTGAATTGGTTTGTTTACTTTGGGATCAGAGAACAACCATGCATATAGTGATATGTTACTATCTCTAGGAGTTTCCAGCTGCAGCCAGGAGGGGATGCTGTCCCATTCCTCACTGTCAGAAGCACTATATTTCCAGTAGGTGAGAGCTGTGGAATTGGCTGCCTAATAATAATAATATTTAAAGTCTGGCAGGCCTAGGCCGCCTTTATCTATTGATTTCTGAACATGTATTTTAGAGATCCTGTGTGTTTTATATCCCCAACAAAAGGCAATATAATTGAATCTAACTTTAAAAAAAAAAGAGGCAGTTAGATAGATGGGCAGGCATTGAAATAGATATAAAAATCTCGGTAAATTAACCATTTTAATTGCGTTGAACCTCCTAAACATAGTTAAGAGTAGAATCCTCCATGCCTCAATGTTGCCTTTGAGTCTTTCTATTAGATCTAAATGGTTCACTTTAAAAAGATGTTTGGGGTTCTTTGTTAATTTTAGTCCGAGGTAATTAAAATAATTACTTACTATTCTATAAGGTAAAGTGTCCAGGAATTCTTTGGGCAGATTATCATCTAAAGACATAAATTCGCTCTTTCTCCAGTTTATTGTAAAACCCGATATTTTACCAATATTGCAAAAAGGCAGGAATACAGGTTTTCAGATCAGTAAGACAGTCTAGTAAATCGTCTGCATATAAAGTTACGTGGGTCTCTGTTTTACCTAGCTTAATGCCCCTAATAATTGGATGAGCATGAATCCCAATCGCAAGTGGCTCAAGTGCAATATCAAACAGTAGTGGCAATAAGGGATCTTCAAGACGTAGTTTTGATTTGTTCCCATTTGTAAGGATAAAAGATCTGGGATTTGAATATAAGATCTTGACCCATTCTATAAATGTATTATTAAAACCAAACGTTTTGAGTATTTCAAAGAGGTATGGCCACTCTATTGTATCAAAGGCTTTATAAGCGTCTAGAGATAGTATGAGCGCGCCGTTAAGATTTTTGTGATCTGTGTATAATATGTTGAGAATTTTATGTATATAACAAAAGGAGTAGATAGAACTTTATTGATCCCCGAAGGGAAATTCAAATGTCTGCCCAAGATAAATCCTGATTGATCTGTATGTATAATACTTGCCATACTTTTGCCCAGTCTGTGAGGATTTTTGTTATTATTTTAAAGTCATAATTTAATAAGACAATGGGTCTATATCTGCCTGGGTCTGTTTCGCCTTTATCCTTTTTGAGAAGTACACAGACATTGGCCTCTCGTAGAGAGGGGGAAGTTCTCTATTTGTTAACATATGATGAATCATTCTTAATCGTATGGGTGTCAATACATTGCTGAAAGCCTTATAAAATTCAGGGCCATCTGGTCCTGGGGCCTTTCTAGTAGGGGAAGCTTTTATGGCCTCCTGTATCTCCAATGTAGTTAAATCTGAATTGTGGAAATAATAATGGCTCAAAAAATTGTCAAAATCACCTTGAGTGGCAGATGATTTAGAAGAATAGATGTCAGAATAAAACTTCCTAAAATGTTCATTTATACCTTGTAGATCGGTCAAAAGGCACACATTTACAAAAGAGAATTGATACCCCAGATGTTTAAAGCTGATTTTAACAGCTACAACGTCGCAGCTCTGATTTCATAATTCGTGAACTTCAACTACAGGTATCTACACGGCCCTGCTGAGTAAATTCAAATCTGCAAGCGGTACACGAAGATTTCTAGGCTAACAAGACATCAATAAAACTTAAAACACCACAAGGTGGAGCTGCAGGACAGAACTGTGCCTTTTTCTTCATTTATTCTAAGTCACAACGAAGTGTACGCTTACAGTAGAAACGTATTCCAGTTTTAATAGTTGAACATATTTACAGCACAATCCTGGTCAGTGATTGATGAGGGCAAAAAATAAAGCTAAAACGATTAATTGTAAGATGAAATGTTCAATTAATCAAGATATTGAGTTGAGCTCAAATATCTCCATCTCATTGCGTAATATCAAGAAAATAACAGCACCTGACTCAAGAGGATGCAGAGAAATGAATCCATGCCTTAGGCTGGATGATTGTAATGCATTATTTTCATGCTGTACAAACGGCCTTGTTAACCCGAACCCCTAACCTTTTTAGGATAAAATTAGTTTATCATACTCTAATGCCAAACAAGGAGCTACGTCAGCTAACCCTAGCCACCACAAAGAAGCAACGGAAGGACCAAGAATTCCAATTGCCTTTCAGAATATACATTTTTAGTACGATTTAGTTGTATATGAGCAGGTTTGTTTGAACCAGAAACAGGATCTTGATGCCAGTTTGTCAAAAAACACCATTGTAGACTGAATTCAGGAACTAGTGGGAAATATGACAACAGGGCTGATTTGATAACAAAATAGAACTAGCCTTTGATGGTTACCATGGTGATGATGTGGCTCAGGACTAAATATAGTTCGACACCCCTGATCTATACCTGTTTATTCTTATTCGGGGTCACAATTCACTTCTAAAGAGGTTTAACTCGCTGTTAACTCCAGTGGTGGGCTTCCTTTTTTTTTATTTTCTCCAGTGATGTAAAATCTACTGAGGTTGCTCAATGTGAACAGAAACCCATGTAGGTTTCACATTTTTCTTGCCATTGTACATATTTGAGAGGAGCTTCTCATTAGGAAGTAACGAAAGCCACAAACAAGAAATCCACAAAGTACAGTCCATAATATTGAGTTTTCATCCAGAATCATGGACATTTTTTAGAAATGGAAATCGGAGATGCTGACCTTTGAGAGTATCACCTCGGTGATAGAGGATGAGGAAGGCGATAGCTGCTGTCTGAGGCAGCGTGAAGAGCCTTTCAGCCCAGGCACTGTAGAGTAGTTCAGGTAAAATACACGTAAGCTACACAGGTGTCATGAATACACTCCAAATACACTGAACTTTGTGTGGTTATTGGATTCCCACAGTACCTGAATAAGACACATCTTGCTATGGTGAGTGTGGGATTAAGATTTCATGTGTTTATTAAATTAAATTTTCAAATTGTTTATTACTTACAAAAAGGGGAAGTTGTTGGACATGGCGTAGATGACAGGACATGAGAAAGCATAAAGCTGCAGGAGAACAGCAGCCACATTCAGACCCTCAGCACTTCCTCTCCATAGGATCTTCAGCAGCTGAAGCAGCTGTGCTGCATAAGGGATTTCAAAACTAATTGAGTTAGAAATCAATAGGCTATGTAAAACAAATTGCATATGAATTTGCAGTTACATATAAAAACAAAGCCAAAAGTTGCAGCTGTTGAATTTGTCCATTTGTAAACAGTCATGACTTTGCATTGTACTGCGGCTTGACTCTGTTTCCTGAGAACACTTGCTTCTGCATACAGATGACTTGCAGGTCTTATCAGCAGTCCTGCTCTGATGAGTTTATCTGACATGACGAGATCAGCTTAAAGATGTTGAGTAGATTGTCTTTCCCTCCAATTTCTCAAAAATACAAAGTCTTACCCAGGAATGTGTCCAGTATGATGCAAAACCCAGCGACTCTGTTCAGTACAAACTTTAAGCAGGGCACTGAAATGCAACACAAACAGCTGTCAAAGCCAGAACATTTTTCATCTCCCCATGCACATCTGGAAAGTACGCCCCCCGCCCCTCGTAACTTTAATCCCGTTTTGGTGCGTAATGAAGTCTTACCGTGCACGTGAAATTTGATGAAAATCTCCTCGTAGCATTTCTCTGGCATTAAATAATTTACAAGGAAGCCTTTGACGGGAGACGAGGCCATGGTGGCGCAGCTGGATCCGGGAATGAGCCCCTGGAACTGGGAGGGGGGAAGTGGACCAAATGTCCCCCGATGTTTACAACAGGCTGAGGGGCGTTTAGGTGCACAGATAAGAATCAGTCAAACAAACGCGCCTCAGGATTGTAACTGGTGGAATCATGAATGGATTAGATTCACGGGGCTTGTTTTGATTATTGGAGTGACTTCAGCACCGTTTTTTTTTTTTTCAAAAAGAAAAGCATTTTGTTGAAATAAATATTCGCGACTAAAGGTAATTTATAAAGATAAACGATCAAGAGGACGTCTTTCACCCTCTCTACCCACTAAACAAAAGTAATAGAGTAAATGGATTTTGAGGGTGATTGATTTTCTTGACATGCCGTAGAGGAACATTTGTCATAACTTTTCCACCATTGTTACTCCACTTACCAGCCTGTTTAGCCATACATGTACATATACATATACATATACATATACATGTACATATACATATACATATACATATATGTATATGTATATATATGTGT
>JBAMYA010046881.1:0-10752 GCA_037176975.1 Arrhamphus sclerolepis | reverse complement strand
TCCCCTCTTTTGTCTTTCTCCTTGTCTGTGGGTTTATAGGAGTTCTTTGACTTGTGGCCTGTTTTGATGGGAGAAGTTCCACCGTATGACGGACCCAAGACGCCCGATGGCAGAGTGAGGATTTATTGACCACTGTTACCACAAGCACCTTCTGCTCTTCCTATATCTGAATGGCTGTTGAAGACTGTTCTCAATACTCTCTGTGCTGGTGGCTCTTTGTCATCTTCTATCACCTTTTTGACGGTCGAATCATGAGTGACAGATCCAGGATAGATGCTAGGCTACATCCTGATGAACATATTTTAGTTTAGACCTCCAGGGGCCTGTTTTAGAGAAGAGGATCAACAAACTCTGAGTTGAAAAACTAACTCGGTCAACAAAACCTGAGTTTCCGGTTTCAAATTGAGGTTTAGGAGTAGATTCTGTCAGCTCTGAGCTACCACAATTAGAAAAAGACATCAGCATTGGAGTGCTGTTTAAGTGATTTACCAAGTAAATGGAAGAGATCCTACATTTCTTTGTTGAATCAAAGCTTTACTTTGCATCATGTGATAAATTTGAGTACATCTTTCTGCAGATAAGTAAAACTGCAGCAAATAAAGAATTTCAAAAAACCCAAAATGTCAGTAAACCATTCCTTTTCTAATAGGCTATGTTCAGCATATCTGTTGTCAGATAAGATCATGGATATAGGTTATGAAACTGTAGGCCTAACACTGTGCCAAAACTATCTATTTGGATCCTAAATATACATTTCCGATGCAAGGGCGGACCACCGAAGCCTCTAAGGTCAAGTAAAGGACCTGTCATTGTTCAGACGTCTCCAAAATGTGCATCATAAAATCTAGTAAAACAGTTACAGTTTTATAAACGGGAGGAGACAGAGAGGAGCGCAACCTGCTCTGGACCAGGTTATGCTCACAGAGTAGGTTACCATGGTAACAGACTCTGAGTATTAGTTAGTTTCTAAAACAGACTTAACTTAAACCTCTTTTCCATCAAGCTACCATGATTTTGTGAAATGAAAAACTCTGAGTTTCCTTCATTCCAGGTTTAAAATGCTTACACTCTCTGAAACAGGCCCCAGGACATTATCAGTCTTAAACTTGGCTCCAGGCAAGATTTTTAGAACGGCAAATCACCATCACCAACGCTTTCTGACACTGCTGGACCCAGAAACTAAGCTCTGATAAGAGGGTTTTTTTTTTTTTCCTGTCAGACTCCTGTGTAATTTAGAGCTTTTTTTTTAAGAGTTTATAAAGTGAACTTGGACCATTACTTTATAAAGATAACACTGCTGTTATTGTTAGTCCTCCACTGAGAGCCAGTTTAAGTGCCCGAGGCTGGGAGCATTGAGAAAGTCAATTTATTCTGTCTTCTCTAGGAAATTATCTTCTACAAAGTGATTGACTACATCCTCCATGGCAAAGAGGACATTAAAGTTATACCGTAAGTTGATCATAAAGCTTTAGTTTTATGATATACTTGGTATCTTTTTCACAAAACACTTCTGGCAATTGTTTAGACTCACGGGGAAAGACAAGACAACTTAAAGAACATTTTTGCAGGTTGCAATCCCCCCACAGATAGAAATACTAAAGAGGGCTTCACTTTTGCTCCATTCGACCGTGTCTTGGTTTTCAAAGGAGGAGTGTTGGATCCATCCTTTACACGGCTGATGTTTCATCAGTGTTAACTTTTTTTTTAGCCTTCAACCTTTTATGTGACCCTGCACTTTACATCACAGATGGTAACTCTTATCTTGGCAAAACACTCAAACCAGCCTCAGCTAGAGTGCTGCATTGCATTATGGGATATAGTATGCATCGTACACTTGCACACTGTAAATCTTTGCAGAAGTAGCAAAATCATCGAGATACATCCCACATACTTTAGACTGTACAGTTACTCACATACCGTATACCATATACTACATTCTGCCAAAATCGGTACACGCTAGCAGCTTAGTATGTAGTTTCGCAGTTAATTAAAAAGGTTTATATGATCTAAAAGCAAAGTAAACATTTTAGAGTGTTGAGAAATTTTCTTTTGGCAGGGTTACAACATTATTTTACTAAATGTTGGCTGAAACAATGCAGGCTCCAATCCCCAACTTCAATTATGTATGAATACATAAAGCTCCTTTTATGATTTCAGACGGGTTAATAATGGCAACTTAGTTACCAGTACGAAGAAAAGAAAGAAAAAGGACCAAATCATGGTTTTAAGCATGCAGTTTGATTTGAACTTTGAATGTTAAAAGATAATATGTTGATTGATTTCTCCACTTGTCATGTTCTCTGCACTTTCAGGAGTCCTCCAGATGACCACTGGGCCCTGATCAGCAAGTTACCCACCTACGTAGCAGAGACCGGCCTGGTCAGTGCTGCTTTTTCTTTTTCTTAAAAGCTCAAATGAACACGATTTTCTCAAATCAAGCTTGTATATTCTTGAACCAACATCTTGAATTTAATTTTTAAATTCATCTCACCAGATTACAGCTCATATAAAATATATATGTGCAAAGAGAAAATACACTTAACCGCATGGCCCATCATGTTAGAAACTGCTTCCTGCCTACAGCGTATACCTCTCTTTCTGTAAATATTTAATTTTCTGGTCCTGACATAGAGTTTGAGCTCTGCCATGTTTCAGCATGTAAAGAACCTTTGAGGAGCCAGGGAATTTCAATTTTAAATTCAAAGAGCTGACGGTAATTGTGCTGCATTTTTGCATGAATTAAAGTAAGTGTGTGTACAAAGTTTTAGCGTGTTACCTGATGGGCGTCAGAGAGGGTGGCTTCATCACAGCTATTAATACTAAATCACATAAGCTGAATACTCAGTTAGAAAATGGGAGCGAGCAGTTAGTCCTGTTAGCCAGATGTTGCGTACTTTTACAGCTCACGGACACGGTGGAAAACAGTGCTCAACTAGACCCAAACAGAATAAAGAAAGAAAAGATGATGATGTTAGGAGGATTAAAATATCAGCTGTCGGTTCTTATGTCAGTGGTCTCTTATAGTTTCAAAACTGGTAAAGATGAACATATTCTCTCCAGCTTTGAGGTGGTTTTTCATTTGTGGAGGTCCAGGATAACACCGAGGAGATGAGGACTGTAACAGGGCCCACCTCCCCCTCAGACATTCCAGCTGTTGTGTCTCCATTACAGTGAGGGATCCCAGTAGGATCCACTGGCCTCTGGTAGTGACGTAATCATTCGCTGACAGTTTTCTTTACAATGAAATCTTTTTGCATCAGTTTTGATGCTGCACCCAGTAGCCGTTAAAAGCCTGTTTGTGCTTCGTACATGGCAATAGTTCAGATGAATGAGAAAAGGAGACTGAGACATTGGTGGGACTGAACGCTATCTCCTACAGACAGCAGACCCGATGAGCGCTCAGAAGACCACACCCAGCCAGCAGCGCTTCAGGGCCACGCTGTAGCATGTAACTCATGGCATCACTCAGTCTGATTGATATTTCTAGAAACTCTCATCAGGCAGTTCCTAGAAACCTTACAGTGGGCTCACACAGCAGCGTCACGGCAACGCTTTGCAGGGTGCTCCAGACAGCCAACCAACCAAACTTTTACCGGCCGAAACATTCACCAGGAGCTACGTTGCCTCCATGATGCAAGGAACCGACAGTTTGCCATCATATGACGTCATCTCACTAAAAGCCCATGGAGAGCAACGCTGAAGATGCCCCCAGCACCTGTTTGTGTCGGGGGTTAAAGACCCCCAATGACTAAAACCTGATTTTCAACTGATGTACTGTCTGGACCAAGTCATGGGATGGCATTAAAGCACTACCAAACTATAATAACGGCTAAATGTTGTTGTCGAGATGGTAAACGGAGTGTTTGTATTCCGATTTTCTGGTCTTGTTGACCACTAAAAAGACGCTTACGTTTAATCTGGAATGATCTAAAAAGATGTATTTTTCTATTGAATCAACAGATTTATTGTAACTCACAATCGTGCACTGATGCACACTGTCGGTGGTGTGGGTTCAGTGTGTTACTGGGCATGTCGACACTTGGAATCTGGTGTCATAGAATTATCCTGTTTCATCCGACTTTCCCAGACTCAGAGAATAATCAGAGCCTTGGGAAGACAGTGTAAACTAAAGCATGCAATAGTTGGCCATCTTGGCCCCAATGCAGAATTGTCCCGGAGCTGGAGCCAAGTATTTGCCTTGTCAAAATGTTTGGGTTGCATCTGCGTGAGCTTGATCCAAATCCTCTAAAAGTGGAGCTTCATGCTCCAGAATAACGAAATGTTGAATTAACGTGACGATAACGATGATGTGCACCCTACCTCATGTTCATCAAAATCAGCGAAATTGAGAATCCCCTTTTTCTTTTGCTACCGAGGCTAAAACTGTGCATCTGGATGAAACCATCCCCAGTTTTCATTTCTGGCATGCAGGAGTTGATATGAAACCAGTTTAAAATTTAAAATAAAATATATATTATTTGGAAGGTGCTGGAGGTCAGATTAGCAGAACGCCATTACACAGCTGTCGGTGTGAACATGGGCGTGGAAATGAAATTGCCATGCTATGATATATAATTGTAATTTCTGAAGGTATAGTAATTAATCACACCACTGAGCCTGCTGTCAGTCGCCGTCCGCCATTCTGTCCTCTTCGTACGCTCTCATTGTCGTTGCGGTGTCATTTTTCATGACTACATCCTCTGTCATCTTTTTTCTTTTCTGGCATTATGCAGAAGGTGAAAACTTCACTTGTCCTCAGTGCCACATTTTCATAAATCGAGAGAAAGGACGTGTCAGATTGACAATGATGGTTTTTGATACGGCGTGGTGGATAAGAATGGATTCACAGTTGAGCTGTAAAACCGATGCAGCCGCTGAAAATCGCATATGAACATGTGCTTGCAGCCACAAAGCTGAGGGCGAAGGATTTGTCATGTGACAACACATCAAAGACGTCTTTTATCCATGTTGCTACTTTTCATCAGCGTAGCAATTTTCCAAAGCTGATGGCCCTTCACTTCTACAAGTCCACCTTAATGGATTATATTTGAAATGGGTTCCAGTTTCAGATGTCTCCTATTAACGTTCAGACCTCAGACCTAAATCAATGCCCCACACATTGGAATATTTTTCAAAAGTCATAGTTTTTAAACTTTAACTGTTGATTCCCATTTTCCTCTTTCAACAGATCTGCAACATCATGAATGCAGCTGAGGATGAGTTTTTCAATTTCCAGGTAAGATGGGTCAAATTTCAGAATTAATGTCATAGAGCAGCCATGTTTAATCTCTACATGACTGCTTTTAAAAATCTGCAGGTACAAATACAAGTTTGCCGTCTATTCCTTGGATTTGGTAGTTTTTTTTTGCAGGGTGCAGCTGTTTCTGTGCACTGCAGCTTTGCATATATGAAAACACAACCAAATTGCATTCCTGAAACTCCTGTCCATGTCCTGCCACCATCTGAAAATGTCTTGTAAAAACATAATAGCACATCATCTGCTTGTGGGCCTGAGTTTTGGATAAATACAACCTCAGGGCAATCCTAAGCACCCCCAGGACTCCTGAGTTCCTGCATGGCATTCCCAGGAATGTTCCAGCATCATTCCTTAAATCTCCTACCAAGCAATGATCCAGGGAAGTTCCAGGAATATTCTTGAAATGCTTTATTAAATCTTTGACCAATATTCCTGCAATTTTCCACCAAGGTTCAACAATCTTTCAGCAATGTTTCAGTGTTTTAAAACTCAGTTTTAGTTTGGCTACAAAGTTAGTGTCTCTTGTCCAAGCTTATAAAAGTAAATCAATACAAATGCAAGCCAATAAAAAAAATAAATAAATAAATAAAATAAACAGGTCTAATATTTGCAGTGAGCCGTGACTCATGGTCACATATAACTGCAATCACTTTTCACTTTACAGTCTTACTTTATTTCTTCTGGAGGGAAATAAACTGTTAAATCAACAACCTTGTATCAGAAATATTGTTGTTGCTAAAAGATTTTATGAGAATAATTATAATTAATCATTTGTATTCCAGTTATAACGTAAACAGGTGGAAACCATTCCCATTTCACTGTCAGATGTCATTAAAGCAGCACAAAGGAACTCAGAAGGTCCTCCTTTCTGTTTCAGCACAGAGTAAGATATATGTTTTATGAAAAATAATGGCTGTATGACAGATTTCTAGAGGCCGGTCTTTGAGCAAAGAAGAAGACGATCAATCTTCCTCTGTATTTTTCCTGATTGTCCTTGGTTTCTTAGGTGGTCACCTTTGTCTCTTCAGACATTTATTGCTTCATTACTGCAGACAGACAAAGAAAATGCATGATTATAGTCTCTTCTAGAGTCTAGTTCGAGTGTCAGGGTCATTTTGATCTGTCGTTTACCACATTTTTCAAAAATTGATGACTTTACTGTTAGGGGCCAACCCTAACATTTGCTACTGCTAGCATAACACGCAGTCATAGTGTCAAAGGTTTTGGCTGTTTATTCTGTTTATCTTGTGTTTTTTCTATACAGCTTAATAATAAGGATTGAAATGAGTGCACTTGTTTTGCAGGAAACAGTTTGGGATTAGACAGGACAAGGAGGCTTTTTCTCAAACGCTAGCTTTACTCGTCACGCTAACATTTAACTGTAGAAACTTTGACTGTTTTTGTGATCTGACTATCTCCAATTTCCCCTTTGCTGTTTGGAGTGTTCTTGCCCTGCTGTATTTTTATATATTTTATCTTGTGAAGCAAGATAAAATATTATCATATATTATCATAGCATGGCAAATATTAATTGCCAGCTTGAAATGTATATATCTCTGGAGGTTTTGTCTCATGGAATCATGTACCATATCTCACTACACCTCATTCCCTCAGATGTTATCTCTCGAGTTTTGTTTCCCATCACTTTTCCAACTGCTGCTTTAAGCATAGCACCTTTCCAGCTGACACGGACTTAAAAAAAAACTTTACAGCACAGAAATAAATGCCAACAGGGAAATGACAAACAATGCTGTGAAGAAAACTGAAATCTGAGCTAAAATTTTACAGACCACAAAGAAAAGAAGGACTGAAGGTGCGTGTGGATTTTTGTCGAAATAAAGACATGCTGACTTTGAGTATGAGTGCGAGTGCAGCAGCTCATGCGTTAACACAAAGTGACACTTCAACAACTTCTGCTGTTTGTTCGGCTTTCAGGTGCAGCAGTGAGAATATGAATTATTGATTGTCCTCACATTTCTGAATGTAGAAGGTTTTACATTTGATTTCAGATATTTTCCTTCAAAAAGCAGCGAGTCCCGTTGGCACTGATGTCATTAATGTATGACGTGTGTTGTGCGTCTGTGTGTATTCAATTGCAGAAAGAGCCGCTGGACGACTCTGGCTGGACCATCAAGAACGTTCTGTCCATGCCGATTGTCAACAAGAAGGAAGAGATAGTGGGAGTGGCCACGTTCTATAACAGGAAGGATGGGAAACCCTTTGATGAACAGGATGAAACACTGATGGAGGTACACACTGTGTGTGTGTGTGTACTGAGTCACTGGTTTATAAATACACTGCCATTGACAGCATCTGCATTATTTATCTTCGACCCTGAAGGCTTTTTACAGATGTCCGTGCGCCTGCCTCATGGTCCAGAGTTCAGTAAAACACAAAACAGGACAATTTGATCATCAGATGTTGTTTAGCATCAAAGGAGGCTTTTTATAGAAACATTTTATGTTTGTGTCTGCTATTCACTTATTTGTGATTCCATTAAAGTGTTTTGGCCTCTAAGTTTAACCTTTCATGCCTGGTGGGCTGGAATCACGTGAATAAAATTGCTGCATACAATTCAGATAAAGAAACAAAACTATAAGAACTTTAAGCTGTACTGTCCAGAATAATGCTGAAGGAAGTGTCAGAACCTTGACTGACTTTTTTTTTTTTTTTTTTTCTACTGATTATTACTATTATGCAAAAACTAAAATAGAAGCATGAAAAGTACTCTTTATAAGAATACCTCTGCTGAGCACAGGGGGGCGGTATATCACAAGAACGCTGGTGTAAGATACATCAAAGTGCACCTCTAGTGGAACAAAGCAGTATTACAAGACTTGTGGGCGCATCTTCACGTTTTAAAAAGTATTTTCAATTCAATTTATTTATATAGCGCCTATTTATGACAGGTCATCTCTTGGCACTTTAGAAACCCAGAACCCAAATCACAAGTTTCATCATAATTCAATATAACATCAATTAACTGGATGACAGTTTTATGTTTACCGACATCATAAAGTCTGCCACGACACCATTTTGATTTAAATCGATTAAAGAGATAGAAATCAAGATAAGATGATATATGTTGACTGAACAAAATCACCTCCATTCCCATCGAAACGCAATAAGAATCAGTTCACATTTTTATTTCTGGGTTAAACTGGTCAGTGAGGTTTACATGTACTGATGACTGATCAATATTTTCAATTTGTGAAAGAATCTACTGGAATTGTTCATCATTGAATCGGCATATTGATCTTGATTAATGGATCTTATCCATCCATCCATCCATCCGTGTTCTTCCACTTATCCGGTACCGGGTCGCGGGGGCAGCACCCTGAGCAGGGACATCCAGACTTCCCTCTCCCCAGAAACCTCCTCCAGCTCTTCCGGGAGGATCCCAAGGCGTTCCCAGGCCAGCCGAGCGACATAGTCGCCCCAGCGGGTCCTGGGTCTTCCTCTGGGTCTCCTCCCGGTGGGACATACCTGGAACACCTCCCGAGGGAGGCGTCCAGGTACCACCATCATTTGCAAATAAATTCTTTAAAAATCAGGATATGTGATTTTCTGGATTTTTTTTCTTATTTTGTCTCTCATAGTTGAGGTTTACCTTTGATGGAAATCACAGGTCTCTCTCATCTTTTTAAGTGGGAGAACTGGTACAACTGGTGGCTGAATAAACACTTTTGCCCTGCTGTATCTGGCAAAAAAATTACAAGTACTGGTGGCTGAAGGGTGGAACTGCAGGTCGATGGAGACTTTCTTTGTTGTGGAGGCAGCCTCTAGTGGTCAGTAGAAGAACTGCAACAAAGTCCACTTCCTGGCAGGACTCAACCCAGAAGTGGGGATGTTGGTGCTAGAGTCAGGACGGAGGACATCCAGCTTCAGTTTTAAAGCATATCTGGTATCAGAATCTGATCTTCTAGTGAGTTATTGATCTCTGTTTCTCTGAATCCCAGAAAAATCCTGCTTGATGTTGTTCAGAATGGTCGACGCCCAGGTTCGCTTTCGTCACAGCGTTAGCATTAGCATTCAAGCATCAGTGCAGAAGTCAGTGTTCAATCTGTTTGAATGGAAAAGTTCATATGAAACAGGTTCAGAGGTGCAGGTTAGACATGTTTGAAGCTGGAGCTGCTCTCAGAAGAGATAAACCATGAAAAGATTCAAGAAATCTTTTTTTTTTAATTAGGTTGAAGTCACGATTGAACGTAGTTTGGATTGAGCTCGAAGCTCCAGCGTTGAACACCGTGTAAGTAGCTGGTTCTGTTGCTTTTATTGTTAAAAGGGTTTGTCTTTTTCGTGCATCGCTTGTTTCTCAGGGTTCCAGTACACCAAATACGGCTGTCGAAAGAAGGGAGACACAAAGATGGTTCATCGAGGCTACTGTGACGCCAGCAAGAAACCCAAACCCATCCGCAGGATGTGCAACCTTCAGGACTGTACACAGCCTCAGTGAGTACCAACCTCCCTGCTGTCCTCACCAGAAACCACGAAGAAGAAAAGTTTTTTACCATTTCTCAGGGAAATGATCTTGATCATGAATGTTGAAGCTGTTGAAGGTGAAGATGATTATTTATCTGCAGCTCTGAACGGAGCAGGGTGGTGTATGAGGAGCTTTGTATGGCATTAATTTAGTTTTACATCAGATGTTCGCTGTCTGAGCTAACTGTAACTGTAGAAACATCTGCCAGATCAGGAGGACCTTTGATGACTCAAGGAGTTTTAACGGGAAGTTTTCAGAGCTTCTCAAGCTTCCCACACACTTCATGTTTCATAAAACTGATTCAATCTATTTATTTTTCTTCTCTGTCTACTCGCAATCCCCCACAGTAGCAAAGCTGAAGCAGGATTTGGAGTTTAGTATTCAGCCCATTCACTTGGTTCTAGGTGAGATCACTCCTGACAGCTACAATGATCCGACATGCTTGAGCCTGTTTGGGTTTTTTTCCAGGATTCTTCCTCCACAACAATGACTGGAATTGTCAGTTATCTTCAGTTCTAATAAAACCCACATCATTTAAACATAATAACTCTCTCTGCTGTGACATTTCCAGTCAAGTCTGAGTCTGTTTCTTCTATCAGTTGTCCTTGTGGTCTTTTTAACACCGTCCACAAGTGGTAAATTCGTAAAAGACGTTTAGTCCTGGACTCAAAGCTGCTGATGTTTGAAAGTCGAAACGAAGCGCTGATCTTGTCGTACACGTAGAGTTGATGTAGACGTAGAGCTGATGTAGACGTAGAACTGATGTAGACGTAGAGTTGATGTAGACGTAGAGCTGTAGACATAGAGTTGATGTAGACGTAGAACTGATGTAGATGTAGAGCTGATGTAGACGTAGAGTTGTAGACATAGAGTTGATGTAGACGTAGAGCTGATGTAGACGTAGAGCTGATGTAGACGTAGAGCTGATGTAGACATAGAGCTGATGTAGACGTAGAACTGATGTAGACGTAGAGTTGATGTAGACGTAGAGCTGTAGACATAGAGTTGATGT
>JBAMYA010046880.1:0-10752 GCA_037176975.1 Arrhamphus sclerolepis | reverse complement strand
TATATGTATATCAGAAAAATCTTTTTGTTATAAAATTGCAAATTTTTAAACTTTTAAAATCACAAACTTTCACCAACTGAAATTAAGGCAAAAGTACATTTTACGGTCGTAAAATTGTAAGTCATAAACTGTTTATTTTCTATAATGTAATTTTTGGCAAATATATTTGCCAATATTATTAGCAGTTATATATATAATATATATTAGCAACTTCTCTTTTTTTTAGAGTTGATTGGAAGACTGTGAAGAAAATCTGGACTTTATTGTAAAATTGTGAACTTTTGTTTTAGACTTTTCTCTAAAATGAGAAAAACTACCATTAAAATACACGGCCTGTTTTCTGTTCATTAACTAACTAATTTAACTTAAAATTACAGGGTTTTTTTTTGTTTTTTTTAAATAAATAAATTATTGCAACTTTATCATAGAATTTTGTTTAGTTTCAACTTTTTGTTCCTAAAATTATGAATTTTTCTGAAAACAAGCAAATTTTATGAACTCGCACATTTTAGACCTGAATTGCTCATTTCCATGCTTTCACCTTTAACCTCTGTTGTTTTAGTTGTGTTTGCGTAGGTGTCCTTCAGAAACATTTTACTTATATTTTAAGTATGTGATCATCTTTGTGTACTTTGTGGGCTTTGACACACGTATTCTAAATTCTACATACCTGTCCTTTAAATGACATGTGCAGTACTTGCCACCTAATGCAGGCAGATTAAAACTTATTAAAATTGTTTCTTTTGTTGCATAAAGATTGATTTCAGAGTTGTAAAAATTGCTTTGTTTTGTTCTTTTGTTAGTAAAACTGTGACTTTTTAAAAGTGGATTCTTTTATTGTGAAATTGAGACTTTTGTCCTAGATAAAATGAAATGAAGTGGTCAAGCCAAGAGTTTGACATGCTGTTCTAAATTTTATATAACTGACCTTTAAATGACATGCTTGTGCCACAGAAGATTAAAACTGATGAAAAGTTTAGTGTCCAGCAGATCTGTTTCTCCCAGAGTGGACTCTTGGTGGGTTTACGTTTGCTGGCAGCATATTTGCATGACAGATCCATGAGGGGCGTGTATAATGAGCTCATTTGCGTGGAGCGTTGGGAAACATGAGCTGGATGAGGAATCACAGCTCAGCTGCTTCCTTTGAATGGCTGCTTCCTGGTTTCCTCTGAATTCAGCAGGAATCCTCCCACGCCTCAAACTCTAAACCAACCATTGTGCTGCCGTCGTTGGCGCTCATTGTTCTGTTTAATGGAGGTTTAAGTTTCCTCACAGCTGAAGTCACCTCTCATCTGTTTAAACACATAAACATGTTTTTCTGTTTCCAGCAGACGTCAGAGCACAAATATGAGTGGAACGCTTCAAATGTTGGCAGCAGAAGCCACACAAGTGTTTTCACTCGCTTTTACGAGTGCAGCTGCAGATTCGTACATCAGCCACGGCCGCGTTAGCTCATTATGTTGATGAGAAATGTGTGACTGCAGAAATACAGATTTTAGTTTGGAAATAATCTTTTTTTCCTCCAGAAACTGGACGAATCCTTTTCCTACTGAGGCCACTGACCACTAGAGCTCACAATTCCTTTACAGACCACTAGAGGCTGCAGTTCTTCTACCAACCACTAGGGGCTCCAGGTCCTCTACTGACCATTAGATGCTGCATTTCCTCTACTGACCGCTAGAAGCTGCAGTTCCTCTACTGACCACTAGAGCTTACAGTTCCTTTACAGACCACTAGAGCTTACAATTCCTTTACAGACCACTAGAGGCTGCAGTTCTTCTACCAACCACTAGAGGCTCTAGGTCCTTTACTGACCACTAGATATTGCATTTCCTCTACTGACCGCTAGAAGCTGCAGTTCCTCTGCTAACCAGTAGAAGCTGCAGCTCCTTTACCAACCACTAGAGCTTACAGTTCCTTTGTAGACCACTAGAGGCTGCAGTTCCTCTACCAACCGTAAGAGACTGAAGGTCCTCAAGTGGCCATTAAAGACTGCAATAACTACCAACGTTTGGAGGCTGCAGTTTCTCTACTGAATGCTAGAGGCTGCAGTTCCTCTACCAACTGCTAGAGGCTGCAGTTCCTCTACCGACCACTAGAAGCTGCCATTCCTCTACTGACCACTAGAAACTGAAGGTCCTCTATCAGAGCTTGGAGGCTGCAGTTTCTCTACCGAACATTAGAGGCTGCAGTTCCTCTACCCACCGCTAGAGATGGAAGTTCCTCTACCTACCTCTAGAAGCTCCAGTTCCTCTACTGACCACTAGAGACTGCAGTTCTTCTACCGGCCACTAGAGGCTACAGTTTCTCTACAGACTGCTAGATACTCACGGTCCTCTACTGACCGTTAGAGGCTGCAGTTCCTCTAGTGACCATTAGAGGCTGCAGTTCATGTACTGACCTTTAGAGACTGCAGTTCCTCTACCGACCTTGAGAAGGCTGCAAGCCCTCTGGTCCTGGTTTCAACTCCTCTAGTCCTGGTTTCAGATATCGTTTTAGCAGTAAAACTTTGATCCGATTTGATCTGAATTCATATAAAGTAATATTAATTAGCATCATAGGTCAGCATAGGTTAAGCCAGCTGAGCTAAAATAGCTAACTGTGACTGACAGAAGTTGGGCGTGCTCCACCTGATGTCATGGAGGGTTTGTCCAGTTCTTCTGATCCAGTATTGTCTGTGGTTCAACCAGACTGGGACCCTGGGTCAGATTCAGAACTGGAGAAAGTAAACCTGTAACTCCAGAGGGGGTCAGTGACATGTTTTTGCACCTCGTCTGAGGCAACAATGAAAACATTTTTTAAAATTTGGCTTAAATTGTTTCAGGTGAAATAAACCGTAGATGGACATTTCTATCCACCGACATTTAGATTAAAGAACGTGTAACAGCTCCAGTTGTATGTTCAGGTGATGGCCAACCTGGTGATGGAGCAGCTGCTGCCGTCTCTGGAGAAAGACCTCCTGCCTCGTCTGAAGGCCAAGAAGACCGAGAGGAAGAGAGTCTGGTTCGCTGTAAGTCGCATGTCTAACTCCACGGCCCCAACAACCTGCCCACAACCTCCTTCTGGGGGCTCAGAATACCTAGAAACCTGAGAGCTTATTTGGGGCAAAAAGGTGAAGTTTTATGGCAGAAATTGTTTTTGCCAAAGATGATATTTCATGGCAACGCCTCTGCTTTTTATGACAAAAAAGTCATAAAGGTTTTGGTTTAAGATGAAAAAGTTTTGATCTGATTTTATGACAGGAAAGTTTGGGATTTTTGTCCCCAAACTATGGTTTCATTTTCTTTTTTATGAATGGCTGTTTCTTTGGGCTACATTCATCTAGGTCCTGGTTCTGCTGTAAAACAGTTTTTGGTCTCTACCAGACCATGGAAGTGGTCTATATCCTAGTCCAGAAGCTAGGTACTGGTTCTGCTGTAAACCAATTTTTGGTCTCTACCAGACTGTGGAAGCAGCCTACATCCTCGTCCAGGAGCAGCTGCTGGATGGGCTCTCGGCTCTGAAGGACGACTGTCGGACTCTGTCTCGGCAGCAGGATGTTGTGATCCACTCTGACATGGACCAGATCCTAGACTCCAGACGACGGCTGGAGGACCAGATCAGAGGTGCTTCTCTTTCATCTACATTGCTGTGAAGCAGGACATCTGACGTTAACAGTGGTTTTGTCACCTTGTTTGTTCTTTCAGCTAAAATCTCTGAACCGGCAGAGAAGGTGAGCTCTGAGTCTGTCCAACCTTATCTGGGCTCAATTCTGGAGGAGCTGATGGATCCCGTCAGCTCCGGGTTCCTGGAAGGTCGGCAGCTGAGTGAGGCCATGATGGACCAGGTGTGTCAGGATGTCCTGCAGGGAGCCGACAACGAGCAGCTCAAGAAGGTTGGTGGACTGGACAGAGGACTTCAGGACTGATGTCTCAGACTTATGTCTCTAAACTTCAGGCCTGATGATGACTTCACAGCTGAATATTGAGATTTTAAAACATAAAGACGTTATTGCATCTCAAAAAGTTGTATTTCTAAAACATTTTATGATGAAAAGTGCAAATGAAGCTCAAAAATCTTTGCAGTTTATATCAAAAACTTTCTTTTTCGTCGTAAAAATCACAGATATTATAGGACACAAAGTTGAGGCTTAATGATCTTTCTTTTTTTCTGTCTGCATATATGTGGCGTGTTAGAGCCAAGACTGACAAAAACAAACAAACAAAACAGCTTTTCTTTTACATTTAATTTGATCTTGCAGCAATTTTAAGTCTTCTTGTGCACAGGTGAGAGTGAAGGTGAATGTGTCCTTCAGCCCTCTGCATAGTCTGATCTAACAAACTTTAATAGTATGATTCTGTCAGAGGACCAAAACACACCAACAGTGAAGCACGAAAAGACAGAGGGACAGAAGATGCTGGATGTGCTGTTTGATAATCGTTGTTGCTGCATGGAAATGAGTGCTTGATGGATCTTAATGAGTGTGGTTGTGATGTTGATGTTACGTCTCAATTCATGCTACAGCTGAGACCAGCAGAGACATAAAGCATTGATTGTTGACTCACAACATTCATTTCTGTTGCTCATTAACAGCTGCCTCTAACGAACCAGACTGTCCTGTTTATCCTCTTTGTCCCTCTCATCTCAGGCGCTGGCCGCCATGGCGAGGCCCAACCTGCTGAGCTGCTACCAGAAGATCAGTTCTCTCCAGAACCATCTGAAGGACCTCCAGGACCGGTTTGGTTTTTCCAGCATGGTGGCAGTGGTCCACAGTGCACAGATAGACCTGCAGCAGGTGATTCCTCTACTTCTTCCTTGGTGGCTCCTCAGTGATGGAGACTAGAGAAGAATCTGAGCACGTGTAGAAGCAACAAAATCAAAGATTTTATTCTACTTATTTGAATAAAGTCCAGTACTGATAAATGGATGAATTACTGGTCGAATCTGATTGGACATGGCCATCTGCTTTCAGCTAATAGAGAACGCGGCGTACACCTTCGAGCTGCTGCTCTACAAAGCTGTCCAGGACAACCCGGACGGCGCCAGCACCGCCATAGAGAAGGTCAAACACCGAGTCCTGAAGGTAGGTCTGCAGCACATATTTAGGATGACACAAAGGCCATCAGAGCACTTCAGAACAAGGGTTGGTTGAACTGATAAAAGCAGTGAAACAAAGCTGACTGAGGTCACTCTTTCACAGCTCTGGTCTTTGATGGGACTGATGATTGGAAGGTCTCGTAAAAATAGTGAGTCTGCCTCTAGACTTTGGTCTCCAGGTAGATCAAAGACAAAGAAGAAACTTCCTCTGGATACAACTGGACAGATGTCCAACCAATCAGAGAAAGGAAACATGTGATGTAGGCGGAGCTACAGCCACATAAAATAAACCACATCAAAGTCCTGATTTTAAGAGAAAAAAGCTGCAGTTGCTCAGAAAGCTTGAAACTTTACGTGGAAAAACTTCTGATTTTGGCACATTTATTGATTTTTATTTGTAGTAAAAGATCACGATTTTTTTTCTGAAACAGTTTTGACAAAAACTTTATGAGAACATTTGTGATTCTCACAAAAAGTCCAAATATGATTTTTTTTTTTTTTTTAAAAAGAGGCTCAATTTTTTTCAAAAGAAATTAAATTTTAGTTTTTTATTCTTAATTTTCCAAGAAAAAAAGTAGACTTTTCAGAACAAAAGATGTGACTTTAAGAGAAAAAAAGGAGGCAAACTTGGTTTTTAAAAAATCACTTTAATTAAATTTTATTCATATAGCGTCTATTTACAACAAAGTCATCTTTAGGCGTTTCTGAGAAACCCAGATCATGACCCTCGAGAATGTGACAAAGCCTAACAGTGGCAAAAAACAAACAAACAAACAAAAAAAACTCTCATGGGAAGAATCTGGCTCAGTTATAGGAAGGATCCTCCTGATGATGGCCAGCTGGGTAAAGGAAGACTTTAAGATGGACATATGCAGGACAGAGAGGATGATGGACAGAGGGAGGAGAGGGACAAAATATATTATGTGGTACATATCTGGTATAGAAATATATAAATATGTGGTGGTTAGACTGCAGGTCGACCACACCAGCAGGCTTCCCACAGTGGCATCCAGTTGACAGGTGCAGGTAAACACCAGGATGTTCAGAAGATAGAAGATTTGGGAGGGAAGGGGGACTGCATCACCACGACAACACCTGAAAAAGCAGAAGAGAGCGAGACTACAGAAGTTAGACAGCGTTGATCCTATTAAATGATTCAGAAACATCTGAGACTGAGATAAGACAGTCAATGTGAAGATGCTCAGAGGACAATAGGACTCCTCCCAGCAGGTTAGGACTAAAGCAGCACAAGTAGGAGGTGGTCTAAGAGACTGCAGAGCTAAAGGTTTTATCAGAAAGGAAGGTCTTCAGCCTAAACTTCAATGTAGAGAGGGGGTCTGCCTCCTGGACTCCCAACTGAGGTTGGGAGTTGATTCCATAATAGAGGAGCCTGATAGCTAAAGCTCTGCCTCCCTTTCTAGACCTACAGACTCTACGTAAACCTGCATTCAGGGAGTTGAGTGTTCTGCTAGGACAGTATTCAAGTCAATTTTAAATTTAACGATGTAACCCTCACAAGGCCATCAGGTCTTGGGTCAAAATGACCCAGGGCTGATGCATAGACAGAGACATAGGTGGTCAGGGTTTAAGGCCTCGTGAGGGTGAATGTGGTCTCTATACCCAGTTCTGGTTATTACTGGTGCTGCAGCATTCTGGACCAGGTGAAGGTTTTTAACAAGGCTGTTTGTACAGTAAGAAAATAATGCATTAGAATAATTCATCCTAGAGGTAACAAAGGCATGGAATAATTTCTCTGTATCTTCTTAAGTCAGGATGTTTCTAATTTTCCTGATATTATGCAAATGAAAAAAAAGAAGCTGTTTTTGTGACCTGTTTCACATGAGAATTAAAAGACAAATTCTCATCAAAAATGACACTGAGGTAGAGGTAGAGACTAAGGTTATGTGATCTAAATTAACTGCACAGCTCAAGAGTGCCTCCTGGAGGTGCTTGGGACCAATTACAATAACTTCAGTTTTATCTGAATTAAGAAGCAGGAAATTTCCAGTCATCCAGGTCTTCACAAAAAAATGATTTAATAGAGGTAAAGCACCACAAACTTACAAGGAAAAACGTGGTTTTGCAAGAATGTCAGAAGAGCAACGCTGCAGCAGGTTAAAAACTGATTTCTCTTTGAACAGCTGCTACGTATAAAATTCTTTAAATTCTCCGTGTGGTCTTCCTGTAGCAGTACGACTACGACAGCAGCTCAGTGAGGAAGAGGATCTTCCAGGATGCTCTGATGTCCATCACTCTGCCCTTCATAAAGAGGAACCTGGCGTCCACCTGCAGAACTGTGAGACTTTTTTTTTTTTTTTTAAAAACATTTCACCAAACTATCACCCTGTTTGTCAGGTCAAAAAGTAAAAGATCTCCTACCTGGGGGTGTAATGGTTAAAAAAAGTCATGGCTCAGTTCAGTTCGATACACTGATGTCACAAAGTAATGTTTTGTTTTTTCCATACTCAGTGTGATCCAAATACAAACATCATCAAATAAGGTTTTTTTTGTAACAATGATTAAAACAAGTTTTGTTTCTTTGTAGCAGCATATTAAACCAGCTAGCGAACTTTTACATGCCTCTCCAGTATATTTCTGGAGATGGGAAGGGCAGAAGACACACTACTACGTCATCATATTACCTGCTATGTTGCTTTGTTGACGTTGCCATGGTGAGCTTAGTGGAAAAGATGGAGGGAGGGAGAAGAAAAAGGAAGGCACAGGACACTGCTTTTGTTTTTGGAGCTTATTGAACTGAGAGACGTATCATGCATCATTGCATCCCTACTCCCACCTCCCCAGTAAAAGTTCTCTGGATCAGGTTTTCTCATGATGCTGGTCAGATCCGGCAGACCTGGATCCATGGAGGTCATTTGTGCTTCAACTCCAAACTTTTTTCCAGAAGTCTCTGCTCCCGTTTGAGAGTAAAGTTTGACCCTCGTGTGTTTCCGTCTGTCTCCTCAGGAGCTCCAGGGTCTGGACCAGACGGTCTACGCCGACCACTCTGACTTCATCCATGTGGAGAACGTCTACGAGAGCATCCTGCTGCAGGTTCTAGACAAGGAAGTCACCAAAGGTACCCACAGATGCACAAGGCTGATGATGGATGTTCTCTGATGTTTTAAGATATTCTCAAACATTCTGAGACGTTCTCATTCTCTGATGTTCTAAGACGTTCTCAGATGCTCTCTTATCATCTTATGTCCTCTCCATCCTGCAGTGGTGAAGGAAGCGGCCACCCTAAAGAAGCACAACTTGTTCACGGACAGCAGAGACCTGATCAGTCAGTCCAGCCGCTCCAGCATATCCTCCTCATCAGTCTCCACCCCCAGCAGTCCCGCTCTGGCCGGGACGGTCCCTGTTAACGCCTCCTCTGAGCCTCCGTCTCCTCCTGCAGTCAATGGCGTGTCTTCTGGTGTCCATGAGGAGGAACATCTGTTGCAGAGCGAAGCCTCCACAGATCTGGAGGTCGTAGAGAACCTTCAGAAGACTGAACCGAAGGAGACTGCTGGTCAGGAGACAGGAGACACTGAGATCCAGGAGGACACCTCCGTCCAAACAGGAGACACTAAGATCCAGGAGGACACCTCCGTCCAAACAGGAGACACTAAGATCCAGGAGCACACCTCCATCCAAACAGGGGAGACTGAGATCCAGGAGGACACCTCCGTCCAAACAGGAGACACTAAGATCCAGGAGAACACCTCCGTCCAAACAGGGGAGACTGAGATCCAGGAGGACACCTCTTTCCAAACAGGAGACACTAAGATCCAGGAAGACACCTCCGTCCAAACAGGAGACACTAAGATCCAGGAGGACACCTCCATCCAAACAGGGCAGAATGAGATCCAGGAGGACACCTCCATCCAAACAGGAGACACTGAGACTTCTGGACCAGAAGCAGCTGAGGAAGAGGTTATGTCTTCGGTAGAAGCTGTCCATCTTGAACATGTGAAGCTCCCAGCAGAGGAAACTGGAGTCCAGCTGGATATCCAGGCTGACGTCCAGCCTCAGAGATCAGAAGACAAGGCAGTGGCACCCTCTGACACCAATCTGATGGAGGACAAAGCTGACTCCATCACACCTGATTCTCTGGATGTGTCAGTGGGCAGCGAGTGGCCACCTTCAGATCTGGAGTCCACAGATGAAGTCTCAGCGACCTGCGACGTCTTGAAGGCTGCAGAACAAGAACCAGAACCAGAACCAGCTGTGAGCTTGGCTGAAGGAGCAGAGCTCCAGCTGAAGGTGGAGCTCCAACCTCAGGAAACCTGTCCTAATCCAGACCTGCAGCCTCTAGATTCTGTCAAGGAGATCCGAGACCTGGTGGTGGAAGTGATCGAGGTGGAGGAGCCGGTGCAGCGGTACCCCGACGGAGCCCAGTAGAGCTCCAGGAGACCGGATCAGCACCAGAACTGGACAAAAACTGAACATCTAAGAGCTTTTTAACAAGTATGCATGACATCCGCTAACTTATTTATAAATTACCAATGAGATAAACTAGATCAGCTCACCAATAACCTAATTTATCTGCTGTTTAGTTTAGAGAACAGTTGAGGACTCAACGGCTGTGGTGACGTAGGAAAACCTGGGGCTAGCCCTGAACCTGGTCCAGTCACACAGGTCCTTCCGTGGGCAAGAACGGGTCCAGACCGCTTTTTGGACTCTGAGATGTGTATATATATATATATATATATATGTGTGTATATATATATATATGTGTGTGTGTGTATATATATATATATATATATATATATATATATAAATACACACGTATTTAAGTGCTGCGCAATCATTACAATTTTTAATTGCATGACAGAAAATGCAGACAGATGTGCACAAAATTCAATGATTAATTCAGAAGCAGCGTGTTACACACTTCCATTTTA
Source organism: Arrhamphus sclerolepis (assembly GCA_037176975.1). NCBI lineage: Eukaryota > Metazoa > Chordata > Actinopteri > Beloniformes > Hemiramphidae > Arrhamphus > Arrhamphus sclerolepis. The sequence goes on along the minus strand of JBAMYA010046880.1, from coordinate 790 downwards.
AAGTGATGCTGTAGCAACAAAAGTGCCTATTACATTTGTTTTGCAAACACTTCAAACAAAAAGGTGCTTTTTAACAGCAGTATTCCCTTTACACAGATCTCAGCTTAAACATTAACATAATGAAATACTAAACCAACTATTAACTTTTTTTTTTTTTTAAGTATATCCTTTTCCTGCATTCTTGTGCACTTTACCAGGTTGTTACTTCTACTTGAAAGTAAATCTTTGATTCAAAGACTATTTCAGCAACAGATTGAATAATAAGTCTTTATTTAACTAGTCCAAATATGCATCAGCCTGTTTTTAAACCCATAGATGTGTCTGAGATACTGAAATTATTTTGAAACAGTTTATAAATAACTTTAGAGGTGCATTGTTCTTTAATTTTATTTATTCTCTTCTGTTTTAGTTTTTGTTGTAACAGAACAGGCCTTTGTGCCAAGCAGTGGTGACACTCAAATGATTACTCTAATAAATCATAATTTGTGACGTAAGCGTTCTTTAATACTTTAAACATGCTCTGATTTTTAAATCAGTCATGTATTTCATGAAGTTTATACACCTGCCTCAGACTCACTCTCAGTATCAATCTCCTCTGAGTGATGCAGATGGATTAAGGTTGTTTTTCTACTGACAACCTAAATAAGTTTACCTGAAACCACAAAAGCTGATTTTGGTACTTTTCTCCACTTTTCAGTCCCCACCAGACAACCATGGTTGTCTATTTGTATTCAGATTCTGAGAGGGAAACGGACTTAAGTTAACATGCGATACATTAATTGTCAGTGTT
>JBAMYA010046879.1:0-10753 GCA_037176975.1 Arrhamphus sclerolepis | reverse complement strand
GATTTGGCTGAAAAGAGGTTTTAGGTAACCTTTAACTGTTTTAAAGTTTTTTTTTTTTTATCATGTTAGTAGGATTTCACCTCCCATGAAATACTTAGATTACAAATTCACTCTGTAATTTCTCGCCCATCAACCGTCTTTCCTTCAGCGCTGAACGTGACTGCAATAAAATCTCTAATTCAGCGAAGAAGAGTAGGAGGATCTCTTCTCTTTACTGCCGTTGCCATGGTGAATCACGGTATCTGAGCTCCACTGATGATGCTTTTTTATAGTCGAGGTAATTCAGAGTCAAGACACTTAAGAGTTAACTGAACCAACTCTGAACAGCTGCTCTGAAACCGCAATTTGTTGACTCCAAATTAGTTTTTGGACTCAGTTTATTGAACCTCTGTGAAACGGACCCGTTTTTATACAGAATCAATGACTGTAACACTCCCTTTTCTTCCCTGTAAACAGTAACAAATCAGGATTTCTACATGTTTGATTTGGAATGTCTGGAAATAAAATTCCTTTCATAAAAACTTACTGCTGTTATTTAGAACATGACTATATATATATATAAAACAGGAAACATCTCCAACAGCCCAACTTCTTTTGAGATGTGTTGCAGTCATCAAAGTCAAAAGTACCGTATTTCCTTTTAAGATCGTACACTTTGTCATAGTAAACATGTTTTTGAGTTTTTAAAATTTGAAAATCATAAAATTATTTTATTTATTTAAATTCTCCACAAGTACACCAAACATAGAAATTTAGGTTTTTGTTTGTTTGTTTTTTAAATTTGAAAATACTTCCAGTAGCTCTTAAGTCAAGTCAAACTGTTTTTTTCTATAGCACATTTAAAAATAACCAGTGTTGACCAAAGTGCTTTACAGGTAAGTATTAAACATTAAAATGTATATACACATAATAGTTCTTATTTGTAGCGTAATCTGTTCCATAGAACAGGACTCCTCTACTTTTAAGCCTACATCTGGGAACATCTGGGAACATCTGCCTAGAAGACCTCAGCACTCTGACAAACATGTGGACATGAATAAGATCACGCAGATACTGTGGTGCTGATCCATCTAAAACCTTAAAAACAATCAGTAAAATCTTAAAATCTACTCTAAAACAAACAGGAAGCCAGTGGAGTGATGTGCTCCCATTTTCTGCTTCTGGTCCAGAGCCGAGCAGCTGCATTCTGCACCAACTGCAGGCGACTAAGAGATGCCTGATTTAAAATAATAAATAAAGAATTACAATAATCAAGACATGAAGTAATAAAAGCATGAAAGAGGTGCTCAAAATACATAAATGGCAAATGTTATTTTCTTCACAGCCTCAGCTGGAAAAGGCACTTTTCAAAACAGAATTGATTTGTCAGTAAAGTTTAAATGAGCTGTCAAGGATTACAGATCATTTAAACCTTGAAGGATTGAACATTTTCGTGTCAGTTCCTCACAGCTCTTGATTTAGTTTGGTGTTTTATGTTCAGATCTAGATTTGGTTTATTGATTGGTCAGGATCTGGATTTTGTTTAGTGTTGGTGTTCTTGAGTCTCATTTCGTGTTCTCACTTTCTTGTCTCTGTCTTGTTTTATTTTGAAGGTCTGTCTTTGTCATCGAAGATTCTCTTTGATTTTCCTGATCCTCATCTCCCTGGTGTTTCGCACCTGTCTCTCATCAGTCCCAGTGTCTATATATTGCCTTGTCTTTCTAGTCCCTCTGGCTGGTCCATACTGTTCACCCCCTGGCTCTGTTTGCTCTTGTTTCTGGTTCTGGTTCAGGAACTATACTCTGCCACAACAATGATATAAAATCAGAAGACAGAACTGTTGTTCTACAGCCAGATCAGCCCCCACGTGTCCAAGAGTCTTTTTGAAGGACAATGGACCCTCATATTTTCCCTGATATGGTCACAGCCAGTTGAACATACAAATGGCTGTACAAACTAAATTTGCTGGGTATATACGGAGCATGATTAAAGTAAAGGACTGTGTGAGTATTTATGTGGAAGAGTGACAGAGCTTTAGACTGTAAAGCTCTTTGTGGAACTGAGATAAAGGTTTAAAGTCTGTTAGAATGCTGTTAGCATTGATCCCTTTATTGGTATTTCAAAAACTGGCCCTCTGTTGCTTATTGAGCTTCTATATCTTCGTGGTAAAACCTCTGTAAGAAATATCACAAAACATCAAAAGGAACATGTTCTCAAGGTCTCAGTGTTAAGTACTCATTTAGAAACCTGGTTTCATCATCTCCATTCTCTAAACCTCCTCCATATACAGCAGAGTATCATCAGCATAGCAATGAACATTTATCCATGCTGCGCAGAGATCTAACTGGACCAGTACAAACACCATCCTGAGGTGATGAGATCATTGGAGACTTTCATAGAAGACTCGTCTATGGCTAATACAGTTACATTACAATGCAAACAACTAAAGAGAGGATTAAGTATAGGACACATAAATGTTAATAGTCTTAGAATTAAAATAAATGAAGTAACTGAACTGTTATTAGAACATAAATTGTACATTCTTGTTATCTCAGAGACTCATCTGAACTCTTCCTTTGAAGATACTGAGTTAAATATTAAATGTTACAACATTTATAGGAATGACAGAAATACATATGAAGGGGGAGTAGCTTTTTATGTTCAAAATCATGTGACTGGAAAAATAAGAACTGATACGAAGCAATATAGAATTGAAATATTATGGTTACCGGCGTTTTTATCTCACCAGAAGCCTATACTATTAGATTGCTGTTACAGACCACCCAGTGCTAATAATGAATGAATACCTTGAAACAATTTGTGAAATGCTGATAATAATATTGTTGTGGATCAGGATATTTACTTCTTGGGAGATTTTAACATTGATTGGTTTGCTCAAAATTGTCCCCTGAAGAACAAGTTGCAAACTGCCACAAACACATATGGACCTACTCAAGTCATAAATAAACCAACGAGAGTGTAAGTAAAGTATGATGAAACTAAAACATCTATGTGCATTGATCATATTTTTACAAACTCTCCAGAGCAGTGTAATAAAATATAGACTGTGCCCATTACCAGTAGTGACCACAATTTGATTCTTGTTGTCAGAACTCTAAAGTAAGTAGACCTGGACCCACAATAATATTTAAAAGGTCATACAGGACTGTTTAATCAGGACTTATTTGTTAATCATGTAAAAGAAATCTGTTTGTCAGAAGTGTTTGCAGCTGACAATCCTGAAATTGCTTTGTTGAAGTTTAACAATCTAATTTTACCTGTGGTGGAGAAACATTCACCATTAAAGAAATTTGCTGTCAGGAATTCTAGAATGGTTACCAAACTTAACAGGAAAAAAAAGAAGACGTATTTTGAAAATTGAGCCAAAGAGGTAGGAAATGATAGTAACAAAGTATGGAGTGTTTTGCATGATATGGAAGGTAGAAAATACAAAACCCAGCCAAACTGTTTGGAGTCAAGTGAAGTTGCAAATTATTTAAATGATTATTTTTTTAACAAACTACAAAGATTAAGAGAAAATAAGTTAAATTCAAGTGAGAATATAGCTTTGTAGAAACAGAAATTGGAATACAGATCAGAAAAACCAGGAGAACCTTACAATCTGCTGTTGCAATACTTCTGGACTACTACTACTTCTACTTATGACGTGTCATGATTTGGACTTTCTTTGCTACCTCACGGCCTGGACCAGTTTCCATCTTAATTCTGAGGTTTACCAAAATCTCCTCCTGGGTATTGTCAGCTGATGTTTCGTAGACATTGGGTGATTTAGCAGGACCATAAACATGGAAGCTAATCCACCACAGAACGACTTCAGGAAATTAAAATCTGCCTTTTGGGGTGTTTTCAGTGTAATGGTTATGGGTGAGAGTGCTGAATGAGCTCGTGGCTCTACGCAGCATCAAGATGATGTAATCACCAGCCATAAATCATAAAGCACTACTCAATGGGACCCTTGACTCTGTCAAGGCTTTAATTTCCATTTTAATTTTCTGCTCAGTGAGTTGATGCATGTGGGGATGCAGCGAGTAGCCAGGCTCTCAGCTCTCATCCATCCATTATTAAACGTTGATGACCTTTCCTGGCTGGATCTCCGAAACCAGACCCGTAACAGAGTGCTCCATACTGACACCAGGTGCTTCCCAGCCCATCACAGGAAAATGTCAGACATTATGTAGAGTGATGTTTTTAGCTCATTATAATGCAGCAGCTTGAGTTTGTACATGCTAGCCCTTAAACTCCCAGCATTTTACAATATTAAGTTGACAAAAACAAAAGGAATAGAGCAGAGAAAGCTTAATGTGTTTACGCGTGAAGGCATGGTCAATGAAACCTGATGAAGTTCAAAGTGAGCATCAGAATGGTGAAAATAGGGGACTGAAGTGTTGGTCTGAGTATTTCAGAAACTACTGATCTACTGGGATGTTCCATAACTATCTCTAGGATTTACAGAGAAAATGTCCAGTGGCCGTGTTGTGAATTAAAATGCCCTGTTAATGTCAGGGGAGAATGGGCAGACTGGTTGGAGATGATAGAAAGGAAAAAGCAGGTCAGATAATGACTCGCTGCAACAAAGATATACAGAATACCATCTCTGAACACATAACACGTCGAAAACAGATGTTCTCCAGCAGCAGAAGACCACATTGGACCTTCTCTGGCCAGCTCAGAACAGGAACCTGAGGCAGCAATTCACACAGACTCACCAAAAATGGACAATAAAAGATTGAAAAACCTTTTCTTGTTTTGTCTTCTCTTGTCTTAACAGTTCAGTTCACTATGTTCCCTTCAGGGGCCACCACAGCATATCATCTGCCTCCATGTAACTCCATCCTCTTCCTTCACACCAACTAGCTTCATGTCCATCCATTCATCTCCTCTCTGGACCTATTGTTTGGCATTTCCAACCTCATTATCCTTCAGCTGATATATTCACTGTCCCTCCTCTGAACATGTCCAGACCATCTCAGTCGGGCCTCTCTGACTTTCTCTCCAAAACATCTAATATGAATATTTCTAACACCTTGTTAAATCTATTCCACAAAGAACTGAAAGCAAAATGTGGTCCAACCCAGTATAAGTGAGGTAAAAGTAATAAAGTGGCCTGTGAGTGTATATTTTAAACCATGTAAGATTGTGCTCTTCAGCACCCTCCCTGTTGAGAACAGACATACATAGATGGACAAACTGTCCGCTCACCCATTTGTTTGGGTGACGTGACAAAACGTATTAACTTGTTGGGCTTCAACGAGGAAGTGGGATGGTTTCCGTTTGGTTGAAAAGCACAACTGTCTGTTACCACCATGTTGTTGCTATTGAAGCAAATGGGCCAGTTTCCATTACTAAATAAACTATGAACCAGTGAGCAAACTTTAGTAATCCAGCCTAATATCAACCAAACTAAACCAGACAGGAAGTGACTCCATTTAACTCAGCATTTGAGTTAAATGGAGTCTCACATATGGAGGTATTTTAAGACACACCTCAAACTCAGTCTGTAGAGAAGGTGATTGGCTGCAATCTTCCGTCTCTCCTGGACCTGTATGCCTCCAGGACGCTGAGGTGTACAGGGATTGTGGCTGATCCCTTCCACCCTGGTCATAATCTCTTTGAGTCACTTCACTCTGGCAGGAGGCTGCGATCCATCAGGACCAAAACCTCACGCTACAAGAGCAGTTTCTTCCCATCTGCTACCTGATCAGCAAGGCCTGGTGCCCACTTTGACACTGAGTCTCTCCCTTCCAGTCCTATACAAGCTACATAAACATAATATCTTCAGACTTTCTGTGTTACATTAACATACAGACTCTGTAGTATGCACTATAGGAGAACTTGTAGCCTCAGTACAAGGGTTGCTTGCTCTATAACCACTGTGAGTGTCGTCCAATGCCAAGGTTTTGCGTTTTGTATCACAGATAATCTCTAGATTTTTCACATTATTCAGCAGTGAACACCGTGGATTAACAGGCGCTAAAAAACTATTATAAAAATAAAAGCTATTGAATTTTTTCAAAACTATAATAAGTCTGGTCCTTATACCAACGATTCATCGCGAGCTCTTTAAAGAAGTCAACAGTATGTTTTGCCGCCATCTTGTGGTCGTCATACAGCAGTAACCATAGGAAACGTGTTCTTTAAGCTGATTGGACAAAAGCCAAAATAACCGCTTCGGATTGGTTTAGAACGATTGCGTCACCACGCACAGTTTGAACGGAGGAAGCGAGAGTCGTACAGTAGTTGTTGTTTTTACCTGATTAGTCGCGACAAAGACGATAAATTAACACTTTTTTGCGAAAAAACAATACAACGTGTTTCACTCCAAATGTGTTAGATATGTACCAGAAACGGTGACTTTTTAGATACAGGAAATAGAGTTTATCGGCGGAAACCAGAAGAAACTGGGCTCACTGGAGAGAGCTGAGACGTTAAGTAATATTCATTTTGGATGTATGTATATGGAATAATTAGTTACTTTGTCAGCTATTATTCATTCACGTTTAATGAAGAAATATGTAAATGTTGTAGCTAATAAATTCCATTGCTATTAATTTATAGAGCGTAACATGTTGAAAGCAGAGTCCACGTTCTCATAAATGATGTTTTTATAAGTAAAACGTTGCTATGTTGTTGGCCGAATGTACCAGAAATCCTTTATTGTTCATATATTTACGCTATTGCTCTGATTAACTGTTGTACGTTACGTAAATTATCCGAATAATGTAAAATAGCATGATTTTTAAACAGAGTTGGTCATTATTCAACTCTATTAACATATTTCCTGTTTTTATTTCCCTGCAGATAGATGGAAAGATGAACCAGGTAAGTTATATTCAACTGCATTGTGATTGTAGAGGTGGGTTTTCAGGGGAGGGGTCCCGGGGTGCTGGGATCACCTTGCATTCACTGTTGAGCTGTGACACCTGAGAGCCTTTTCATCAGGAGTCCCATCAGGTCCTTGAAACATTAAATTAACACACACTGAAGGGACAAGTGTGGACTTTGGGGGACATGGATGCGAGGACAACGCAGTTTCTTTCAGGAAATCAGACCTATGTGTACCTGTGGACGTGCAGACAGTTTCAGGTGGAGCTGAAGCTCAGGTGGTTGCAGTAGATGTACGTTTTATCTGAAGACTGACGGTGCTTTTCATGTGTTGCAGCAGGAGCAGGTTGAGTGGGATGACGTGAATAAACGCCTGCAGCGTCATGGATTTAAGCCGCTGTTCTTTGCAGATCCTGTTGAGAACAAGAACCTTTCAGGTGACGACATTTGTTGTTGGAATTCCAACACTGAGACGGATTTCGGTTTATATTAATGTTCTACAATGTAATTTATTCCAGACGCTATTTGTTTTCGTCATGAAAATCCTTTGGGCTGAATTTTGTTTTTGTGACATCCATGTGCTCTTAGAGTTGGTCCTGCTGGGTAAGAGGTCAGCAGGTGATGTGAGGACAACTCTGAAGATGATGCTGACTGACTCGGAGAGGAGGCAGGCCCTCGTCCAGGAGCTTGTGATGTCAAACAACCAACTCAAGTATGTCTGGTAATGAAACATGCAGAACAATCAATAAGACTATTTTCTAGCCTTCTACAGCAGCTGTTTTAGGAGTATTTATGAGTATTAATAAGATTTTAAACCAACAATTATATTATATTGTAAAGCATATAACTACTGCTTTTCGATTTTTGACAAAGAAACAGAACGTAAACTAGTACAGCATATCATACACTTAGAAAACTGGAAAATCTAAGCAGCATTATATATTGGTGGTTTATAAAACAATATTATACAAAGATCTTGTAGGTTGAATGTATGTCTTTATACATCAGGTGAAACAGTCATTTTTCTTTTTCCAAAACTAGATCTCATGTGTCCATATTGATCAGTTTCCAGTAAAAAGTGGTTCTTTCCGAGCCGTCATCTTCTGATGGCTTTTTAAACTTTCTGCCAGAAGAGTATTGAACAGTCTTTTGTCACTATTCTTCCGAGTGTCCAGAGGTAGTTGAAACCAGAAACCAAAGCTTATATAAATGTATAAAAAGACACATAATGTTTTTTTCACCTCTCTGTCTGACATGGAAGCAGACTAAACTTTTCCTGTTTTAGGTCAGCTAAGATTACCAAACTGATTTATTATTGCTAAATGCTAGAATAACGAGAGAGCTATTTGTTTACGCATTTTTTTTTATTCCTTCAAAGTCAGAAGCTTGCAGGCACTAAGATTACTATACCTTTAAATAATTTGGGAAATCTTAGAAGATGATGTCATGGTTTTGGAAGCTTCTGATAGGTTAATTGAAAACATTTGAGTTACATGGAGGTACACATGTGGATGTGCTTTAAGACACACCTCAGACACTGTTTCCTTGTGTGGCATCATGAGAAAATCAAAAGAAATCAGCCAAGATATCAAATGGAGAATTGTGGACCTCCACCAGTCTGGTTTATCTTTGGCTACAATTTCCAGATGTCTGAAGGTACATTCATCCTTTCAAACAATGATACACAACTATAAAGACCATGAATGTCCAGACATCATACCGCTGAAGAGATGAACCTCAGCCTGGAAAATGACATCGCTCCAAATGAAACATAAAAAAAGCCAGATTACAGTTCAGAAATGCACACAGAGACATTAATGTTTGGAGACGAGTCCTGTTGTCTGATGAAACTCACTTTGAACTGTTTGGTCATAATGACCATTGTTACAGGGGGACGCTTCCAAGCCTGAGAACACCATCCCAACTGTGAAGTACGGGGGTGGTGGCATCATGATATGGAGGTGTTTTTGTGCACTGGTGCACCTTACAAAAATAGAAGACATCATGGGGAAAGAACATTCTGTAGAAATATTGGAGCAGCATCTCACGACACCAGCCAGGAAGTTAAAGCTTGGGCACAAAGGAGTCTTCTAAATGTAGAACATTAGTGGGCAGACCTGACAAGACTTGAGTAAGCAAGACCACCTACAGACCTGACTATCAGAAGGACTGGACCAAAATTCCTTAAACAATCGACAGAAGTTTGTGGAAGGAAACCCAAAACATTTGACCAAAGTCACACAGTGGTTGATGATAACAAATACTAAGAAAATATATGTAATAATAATGATAATAATAACTCGCATTTATATAGCACCTTTCATGGAACTCAAGGTCGCTTTACAAGGTTGAGAGAAATGAAAACTAGTCTGGGAAAGCCAGGGAGAAGAGGTATGTTTTGAGGTGTGCTTTGAAACTGTGGAGAGTGGGGGAAATGCGGATTTCAGGCCCCTACACTGAAGGCCCTGTCCCCAAAGGTTTTCAGACGGGTACGAGGTATGGAAAGGAGACCAGCATCAGAAGACTGCAGGTTTCTGGAGGTCAGACAAGTATTGAGGGGCAAGAGAATGGAGGGATTTGTAAGTGAGAAGGAGAAGTTTATACTGTATACAAAACTTGACCGGGAGCCAGTGGAGGTTGATGAGTGTGGGGGTGATGTGCTGCCAGGGCTTGATGCAAGTAAGAACCCTGGCAGCTGATTTTTGCACTTACTGGAGCCTGTCCAGGGTTTTACTAGAAACCCCGGACAGGACTCCATTACAGTAGTCCAACCGGGAGGTGATGAAGGCGTGAATGAGCATCTCTGTCACAGAGTCGGAAAGCGAGGGACGGAGCCGGGAGATGTTTTTGAGGAGGAAAAAAGTAGATTTGGTGATGGACTTGACATGAGAATGCAAAGAGAGTGTTGAGTCTAGGATAACTCCAAGGTTGCGAACCTCAGAGGATGGGGAGATGGAGCAGCCATCCACATTGGTGAGGAGATCCCCAACCTTCTAGAGTTGTGACTTGGGTGCCTCAACCATGAGCTCAGTCTCATTACTGTTGAGTTTGAGTAGGTTGGTTGTCATCCAGGATTTTATGGAATAAAGGCAGTTGACCAGAGACTGAGGGGGGAGCTGAGAGGATGGTGAAGAGCTGAGATACAACTGGAATCTGGATACAAGTATGTCGGCATTTTGGATGGACAGCTCTTTCTCTGCAATCACCCAAACAACGTTAGCCATCTTCTCCATCTGGAACCTAGCGTGGCGGGCTCTGTGTAGCATGCAAAGTTCTGAATTACAGATTTCTCCATGCTAACTAACTAAACATACAAATCTAACTAGCTAGATTGATTTAAGGCTTTGTTGTGTCACTTTGCAGACACCAGAGTCCTCTCAAATGTTGCACAGCATCTCTCAGACAGGTGATGGATAACTCCCCGGTTTTCTAACTATCCAGAAAAATGATGGAGAGCCTACTGATAGAGCAACTCTATGATTGGTTAGCTACTTCAGTCCGGTTTCCTTATCTCACATCACTGCCATAAATAAATTAATTTAAAAAACAAATGTGCGTGTAGAGGAAGAAGGAAGACGGAGGAGGGAGGAGGTGCTGATACAGTTGGACCATTTTCTTTCAGTTCTGCTTCCTTCATTTTCTAATGAATATAGTAGAATAATATAATATAATACGATATGTTCAGTATGTCCAGCATTAGAGAAAACCGACATTTGAAAATCAATAAAACGACTACATGGAGTGGAAGAATAAGATTTTTTTTCTTTTTGCAAACTGCAGTATAAAAGTTTCCTGCTTTCCAATTCAACGCTCGGAGTTTCCCCATGACCTTTCTGAAACGGACCCCAGCAGAGTTTGACCATGGAGCATTTTCTGATCAATGTTGATCATGTCCACATTACAGGAATATGGAGTAAAAGTAGTAATAGCT
>JBAMYA010046878.1:0-10754 GCA_037176975.1 Arrhamphus sclerolepis | reverse complement strand
CTGCCTTTCGCCCAATGTGAGCTGGGATAGGCTCCAGCAGACCCCCGTGACCCTGAACGGGAAATAGCGGGTATAGACGATGGATGGATGGATGGACATTCAATGTACTGGGGAAACTGTATGTGTGTATATGTTGGCTGTGCAGCTGCTGTACTGTTTTGCCCAAGAAAAATTTCCTGTTGCGGGACAATAAAGTTGATCTTATCTTTTCTTATCTTACAATTAACATCCATTCATTTTGATACTGCTATTCCTTTTATTACAACTACTACAACCCAATGCTTGACAGGAAATATCAGACATTATAGTGTGTGTATTCAGACGTAGCCACAATACTGAGTTCAAATTGCAGTAAATAACTTCTCATGTCACAATTTGAATTTTTATTCCTTTTGGTCTGTTTCATTTGTTGGTGTAAGATTCAAAACCGGTTCTGAATACAGTTGACAAAGACAAATGCAATGCAAATAAAAACACTGGGGAAGGAAACCAATAAGCTCAATGATGTTCTAGTTCAAATAATGACAAACAGCAGATGGATCCTGCTGGAAATAGAAAATAAGAGAATGTGTTCAGCTATGCACGTTTTTCTTCTGTGCACGCGTCTGTCTGCGCACTACATGAGTGGACTGAGCAGAGAGGTAGAGTGAAAGAATCAAAAGGGTAATCACAAACTGTCAGAGGCATTTATCCATTGGCCATATCAACAGGATGCTACACTCAACCAACCAGACACCCATATGCACACACACATGCACGTTTGTACCCACATTCTCCATGTATAGGAATAGCAGTACTACATGTGCACAAACCCTGTGCTGAGTCCTCAGCTGGAAACATTAAGCTTTATCAGAAAAGTAACACAGGAAAGCGGTCCATTTATTTTCAATCTGTTATTGACATCAGTAGATAAACTGCCGTCCAGTAGTATTATTTACTACCTCGCTTCCTCAGCAACCACTTCACTACTAGTTTTACTGTCATCTTTGATGTTAGAGGAAGTTGGAAAGTGGGGTTTATTTTTTATTTATTTATTTATTTTCTCTCCCACAAACATGCTTGGGTTATTTGTCATTTTCATGTTCTGAAATTGCATTGGGAACGCTAAAGAAAAGAGATAGATAGATAGATAGATAGATAGATAGATAGATAGATAGATAGATATACTTTATTGATCCCCCAGGGGGAAATTCAAGTATCACAATGGAATAGAAATACAGGTTTGATAAAATAAATTCTAAAAAATATTTAAGTAAATATATATACACACATCATTTTTTATGCATACATATACATACACACATATGCATAAATGCAACAATAAATAAAGATAAAAATACAAATATATACACATACACAGCAACAGAGTGGATGGAGAATAGACAAGAGTCCATCCAGAGCAGGGAGACGTTATTTTAAGATGCACACGGTACACAAATGAAGTGTAGGACAATTTTTACTAGCCTTAGATTGCAAAAAAAAAAAAAAAAAAAAGTTCTTTCAATAGGTCTGTAATCTCTGAATTTAGAGAACAACAAATTGGAAAGTCGACAACAGATGTGTTCCACATGGTTTGATGAATGCACACAGCTGATGGAGTTCTGTCTCATCTGGCCTAAAGCTCAGAAAAATCCTGGATTATCCTGGATGGCTGATGTTCTTAGACATGATACATGTGGGTCTTTTTTAAATCTGGCCAGCACTGCAAGCCCCATGGACACCCCACCAGCGTGGCTGGCCTGACAAAACCCACAAATCCATGAACCCTTTGCACCAATGCCACTGCCAGCAACAAAGCTGTCCTCAGAGACAGCAGATTGAGGGTCATTTTCTTAAAGTATCCAAATTGCTCAGAGAATAAGTTAAGCACCAGAGGCGCCCATTAGCTTCTAACACTTCATGCTAAAATCACCTCATATTCTTTCACCATAACCAATGAGCTGTTTACCTCCTTGGTGCAGGACCTACCAAAGATAATTTGGAGAAAGAATATTATTGAACTGACATGGGTCAAATTATGTTTTCACTTGCCATAATCAATGTCAGAATGTACTTTGGTTGGACAGGACTGCCTGGAGTTGACTGGACAAATAATAAACAAAAAACTTAAAGATGTCATCCAGTGCTTTTGTGCTTTGACAGCAAATTAGCATCTTCATAGTTTGGAATAGTTGAAGGTACTGGGATGGAGATAATACAAACTGGCAAAGGAAGGGACAATATGAAGACAATATAATAACTCAAAAGAAGAGGACATGTGATGGGTAAGTGGCAAAAGTGTCTGTGTCGCATCCTGTCATCTGCTGTTTTATTTGGACTCTGGATCATTAACCAGACTGTCACAAAAAATTCAGAGGGAATTAACAACCCCTGCAAAGAAGGAAGCAAACACACACACATACACACCCACACACACACACACACACACACAGGCCTGTTATTCTGTTTCCTGCAGATAGAAAGCCAGTATCATGGCAAATGTTGTTTTCTTGCATCTGCACCTGTTTTATGCATGTGTTCTAAATTAGTTCCAGGAAATTATTAAAGTGGAAGGAGAGGTGAAGCTGGGGGTGTGGATATGAATTTGAAAAAAAAAAAAGGGCACAGCATGACAATTTTGGTGCTCATTTTCACACAAAATTGCACTTCCCTTACTCTGTCTCAGTCTGCTTTTAATGAAAATGCAGATCTTCTCTGAAACCAATAAAAACTTATGTATTTAGCCTTTTTCCATCCCTCTCAATTCTTTCATGTCATGTAGATTGATATGTACATAACTTTTTTAAAATCTGCAATGCAAAACCTGCAAACCTGCAGTGTTACGCAGAGCTTCAAAGGCGTTTGAATTTTGTAATTAAACATGCACACAGCATGTTCTCACTTGTGTGGTGGAGTTAGAGTCATTGTGACATGTGAATGAAAAACTAGTGCAGCAAGATGTCACAACTGTAGATACACTGTGCGTGAGTCACAGCTTTGGAAGAGGAATGTCTTTATTCATAATACACAGTCATTTATGCCTAGACAACATCAGTGAGAGAACAAACATTTAGAAATCCCCATGTCTTTATTGAACCTACCTACCTAACATTTACCTTGCTGGAAGACAAAGTAAGCAAACCCCATGGAATGATTACTTTAGTGAGGACTAATTGGAGACAAAAGTTTACACATCTTGAGTCCAATCAATGGAATGAGTTTAGGTGTGGGTACGAGCTACTTTAAGGATAAAAGACCCTCAACCATTTTAAATGTCCCCTTCATATGAAATATTTGCTGATACGAAACATACCTTGTAAAAAAGAAATCTGTGATCTATGTGACATATGTGATCAACAGTACTTGATCTGCAAAAGGGATACGATGTCATCTCAAACTGTCTGTGATTGGAAACTGTTTTGTAATGTGGTATCTCTGCATTAAAAATAGGTTCCCAGTCAGAACCCCAAAGATGTCATGTTGGCTTGGCTGGCAAACATCTCTGTTCCTGAGTCCACCATAAGTCATTACATAGGAAGAAGTTCCATGTACACTTCGCAGGAAGCTGTTGCTCTCATGAAAAACATTGCCTCACTGAAATTTCCCAAATAAGCACCATGACAATCTGCAATGCTACTGGGAAAATGTGTGGATTAATACATCTAAAGGTGAATTGTTTGAGAATAATACTGAATATTGTATTATGACACAAAAATGATACAGTTTGCCAACATCAAAACATCATGCAAACAGTGAAGTATGGTGCACTTGGATACAACACTTGGACCAGGCACCATCAGTCTTTTATGTGAGAAATGCTGAGTTGTTTTAGAAAACAAACCCAGAAAACAACCCACGTAATCTCCTGTTTACACAATGGTCACACACATTATTCTTAAACAACATTCGGAAATTAATAAATAAATAAATGCAGTGATGGCGAACCCTGGCTGCTTACGTTGCTTGGGGGGGTTACTGTTGGAATCCCTTCTCGCTGCTGCCTGGCTCCTCCTTGTGGGCTGTGGCATGCACACATGGTCCTGATCTGCAGCAATCAAGCCTTCTGTATTTAAACCCAGGTCATTCTTCCTCCAGGCCGTTCTTTCAGCCTGCTGTTTACTGTTCGTGTGCTGTATCCGAACTTCTGAACTTTGGATTATCCTGTGATCAGGTTGCATCAGCTTCCAGTTTTGTATAAGACTTAAATAATATAAATAATAATTTCTTTTTAGCCTTTTGTGTCCTGATTACTCCCATATTTCAGATCCATTGTGGTGGTGTATGTAGGCAAAATGATAAAAGACGTCATTGTTCAAATTTATCTGAACCTAATTGCTTGTTGTAGTATTTGCATAAACAAAATGTTCACTTTCAGATTACTAACAATGCTGCCTTCTAGAGTACCATAGCTGCAAACTGACTATTATGTCAGAGGGCAGAATTTTCTTTTTATAGTCATATCTCTGGGCTGCCTGTGTTAACAAGATCAAGAGCTACAGCTGTTATTACCAAAGCAACAAGAACTGATGGATCAGTTAGAATTTCTTACAAAGGGTTTTGTTTTTGTTTCACATATACACTTCAGCGTAAGAGACCCAATTCCATCTTTACTTTATTTTCTCCTGTATCCCAGAGATCAGGTATGTCTGACCAATGAACATTTACTTACTTTAAAAAATAAAAAGTAAATAAAAAATGAAACACATGGATTGTTTGATTTTTAGATTTCTGTTTCAGGCCTCAGTCATATGCGTAAACACATGAATGTGAGCCATCTAAGTGGATGGATTGGATTTTTCCTCTTAATGACAGTACCCATCCTTGAAAATGACAGACTATTTCTTTGCTTTAAAACAAGCATAAAACTCTGCTGACCTCTGAGAATGCATCAGAAAGCAACAACTTGGAGAATATTCAGTTACGTTTTTCACACCTTCATTAAAAACAGGGCTGACTCGGGGCTTCTATTGTAGCATGTAACTTTTACTAAACCAAGTGACAACATGACAGTATAAAATTGGTGGAACACTGGGGAGATAATTTCATTGCACTACTGGAAATAATTTCACCTGTGTTGAATGAAAATAGCACCTGTCTTCCTCCTTTGCCGTCTAACTTTTTCCAGATCAGTAGCCAAGCTCATCTGCCTTGCACGGCTATATATCAGGTATGGGTAATTTTTAAAAAGTAGAGTAAAAAACCCATAAAAGAAAAAAGGAGAGACTGGAAGTGTCAATACAGACAAATGCAACAAACTACAAGTTGTGCCAAAAGAAACGCAGTTTTGGTTGTGAGGGATGTGAGCGATTAAATTAGATGGTTGAATATGAGCCTTATACAGTTACTTTAACTGACTGGATGAGGTCTGACTGCATACACACTTCTGTCTGAGAAAGGGATGGAGTGGAATCTTCCACGCAGGACTGTCATATCAAAATTTGTTCCATGATCAAATTCTTTCCATATCCTGTCAAATAGTAGATGTGCTCACCATTGCATCATCAGGTCAGCAATTGCACCATTGCTCTGACTTGAATTTTATGGGCTGAATACCATAACAATTACTGCCACCCAAAGAACCTTACTGTCAATAACCTCAACCACCTTCTTGTGAAGACTAGCTTTTGCTTTTGACAAGAATTAGTGAACTATGCAGGACAGTAATGCATGAGGTCCCTGGCGATGCATTGTTCATATGAATACATTCAAAGTAATGGTGCATATGTTGTCTATGTATAGGAAAAACCAAAGGATATGCTAAACTCATGAACGATTACTCATAAACTTCAATTTGGAAGTCACAATCACAATGCACTAAAGGGAGGAACAAAGCTACACAGCCTTATTTACCTTTATCAGTATTCAAAACTAAACTAGGCTATTCAAATCACAGAGGCTGTAATTCAACCAAACTGTTCTTGTAGAGGAACTCATGCTAGATTTATATCCTCAATACAGTAGAACCATATGGACCAAATGATGTGATGCTCCTCATCTGTTACATATAGAGAGAAACAGCCCCTACACTGTGGGTCGTAGAAAGGGGAAGCTGAGAAACACAGCACTTAGATCTTGTTTGATATATGATGTATACCATTGGATTTTCTGATGACTGCTCCAGTCTTTCATACCATTTTCTGGTTCATTTGCTTTACTGTTGTCTTTGGAAGTGCAGTATAAAAATATATTTTTGATTTCATTTTCAAATTTAGAATAAAAAATAAAATACTGTGACTGAAAGGGAAAGAGTAAGAGTAAGAAATTTCTAAGTCTGAAACTCAGCTGGGAGTTTGCATGTTGTCCTTGCCATTATGTGGGTTTTCTCCAGGTATGCTGGTTTAACCCCAGAAAAAATAAATAAATAAATAAATAAATAAAGGAGCTGTCTGGGGTGTACTATGCCTCCCACCCAACAAGCTGGACAGACTTCAGATTCTGCGACCTTTGATAGACTGAAGGGAGAGTGTGGAAGAATGGATGAATGAAAAGTAAAATGAGGAAGAAAAGAGGTTTAATAATACACACACACACTCAGATAGATAGATAGATGTCCAATGTTTGATTTCATGCAGTTTGTCATCATCTAGATTTCTTGTGTATCTCATGCAATCAGTGATTCCTGGGAGGCACAATGATGTCTTATGTAAAGGTTAAGGGGAGTCAAAGTAATGCTGACTCACTGCTGTCAGGTCAAACTTTCATTTGAGGAGGCAGCTGAGAACACACAGCATAATTTCATGTGATCAAATACAAGATTTGTGGCTTCATGCATTTTTCTCACACAAGTGAACCTGCCACTCACATATGCAAATAATTGCAGCATGAAAGTGAGGGAGAAGCTTTGCATTTTGTATAATGAAAAATTGAAAACAAGTTGATCTGACAAATTGTAATATGTAATTTTGATCCCTATTCATAATGATCCAAGCATTATAATTGACTCATTTTACATTGATTGCAACTGAACAGGACCCAAGGGGCTTGAATTCAGTTTGAAGCCTGTTTGTTTCAGGTTGTGGAAGACGCCATACTGGCAGGAGCTGACTCTGCCCAACTTGTTTATCCAAAAATTGCCAATAGGGTAAAGCGAACAATTGCCATGGTTCATGCTAAGCTAGGTAGCTTAACTAGCATTACCTTATATTAACTCTGATCGAATCTGTCCATACATCCTGATTTGTGAAGTGACCAGCGAGGCAACATTTGAAACAAGTGCTGCCGAAGCTGAAACAAGCTCTGCTGGAGCTCTGACCAAGCAGCACATGGACCCTCAGGTAGCTGACGCTCAACTAACTGCAACTGACAGCAGTATGGGGGTCCCCGGGACTCTATTAAAGCTTGATCATCACAGGGAACCTGGCAAAGGTATCTAGTCAACCACTGGCAGTCTGGTTTACTTGCCTAGCTAAAGGAATTGACGATTCAGACTGTTGCCAGGGCTAGCAACTGACGGTTGCCAAAGGCCACAAGCCACTCTGATGACCTTCAAGGCCAGCACAGAACCGGCAGTGATCTGTTAGTATTACTAATAGCACAAATAGCCATATTGTCTATAAGATAAGAGGATTAAGTGCTCTTTGCTCTTAATGCAAAGTTGAGTAATTAATTTAAAACAGCTAAAAACACACCAGAAATAAATGTCTTCCTTAATTTTATATGATAAAGTAAAATACACCTCTTATGCAGCTGTCATGAGTGTGGCATCTATATATGGAAATCAAGGCTGCACCGAGCTTTTAAGAATGTTATTTTTGCATGAAAATTTGATATTTTAATGTGAGGGTCTTTTGAGATTGATTCACTTGGAGACAGACCCTAATAGTCATTCAAACAACTGTACTTCTAAATTCTATTAAATTAGAGTTAATAAGGCTAGGGGGCACCAAGCGAGGAATGACAGTACTGTAGGCATAAACTAAATGCATTATTTAGAACACAAGGTTTATCAGGCATGCACATGTAGAAACAAGATGCATTTGCAGAAATGAACCCAAACAGAACTGCTGGAGACACTGTGAATGAAATAATCACATCAAGCTGACATTTCTTGTCATCCATCATTCCTTACCTGAATTCACTCCACTTACACATAGTTTGTTGGAGTTGGTTGCATACATTAATCACTTCAGTGGACATCAGAGTCATACCAGCTGCATTTCAGCATGGTGCTGAACAAAATGCTATTCAACACAATTTTGTTTTCTTTTTTCCAGTCAGTGCCTTGCCATATAAACTGGGTGACATTTATATAAAGAAAAGAATTTTAGAATTTATAAACTGTGAGCAACTGGAAAAAAACAAAACAAAAACAATAAGAAAATAAATACATTTTGTTGTTTTGATTCTTACTGCCAAAATATGAAATACTTTTCAGTATTATTATTACAACTATTATTATTAGTAGTATTATTACTGACACTACCAATGATATTCTGATATCCTATTCTGGGATATTGTCACTTGTTTTGAATGTTTCACTTGTGAATTATTGCTCTCACTGTAAATGTAAATTATTTTGGAAATGACTTTGTCATCCTTTTCAGAACCATGGGCAGCAACAGTTGCTTCTTGAAAGTCAATAGTGATATCTTTAAACTTGGCACTAAGTTACCACACTTTACACACTGCTGTTACACTTTGACTTAACTTTTATCTATTTAGTTATTTATTTTTGGAATAACTAATGTCATGTTGTGATACGTGATATTAATATTCTTAAGTTGTATTTCACAATTTTTCAGCCCCTTTAAGGATCAGGTAATTTATGTCATGGCACATAAAACCCTACAAAAGAGTGTATGTCCTTTTTTTAATTGACTGTAAGTCCTCTCGTAGGCCTGTGTGAACAGTTCCCTTAGCTTCATGGCTTGGCTTTTATTCTAGCAAACATCACTGACTGAGGCCATATTTAGACAGGTGTGTGCCTTTATAATTATGTCCAATGACTTCAGAGTGTATTCAAGCTACAGAGTCTTGAAAATACTGCTGAAAAAAAAGGAATGAAAAAGAGTCGAGCTGAATGTGTCGAGAAAAATGATAAACAAGATAGTAAGTAGCTGTGTGGCCTCTGCCACACAGCAATGAATAAGCAGATTTTACTTTAAGCCAGTTTTCTATTTTTAATCATTTTTTTCTGTACTACATCCAGAGGGATTATGTAAATCTCATATGTATATTCTGTGTTCAGAGAATTCCACATAACACCTACCTACACACACACACACACAATATGATACATAGATAGATAGAACACAGATAGATAGATATATATGTTATCTGGAACACAGAATATACATTAAATTGCTTCCAATGTATTTTACAATACGGTTTTATCAGCCCATCTTCAGAGAGGCTGACAGCAGGAAAACACTTTTATAAGTAGAAGGTGGGTCGGGTGCAATTTTTAGTATTGTTTTTGCAGTTTGGGCCATGAGGAAGCTATATTAAGTATCAAATGGAAGAGTCCTGACCTGCACATCAATGCATCAGTTGTTACTGCTACTGCTACTATTGTTTTCAGTGACAGAACCGCATAAAATACAATCTTGGGGGTATAAAATGGATAAAAGAAGAAAAAAATAAACAGACACAGGGGGGCAAGCCCTTCCATCAAGACCAAAAGTGTTACAGATTGGATCACACATTGTACCTTTGGTACTATTACATAAAATTGAAGTACATGTTAATGTGGTGAGGTGCTGGCTATAGGGGTCCGTTTCACTGTCTGTTTGACCCTGAGTCAAAAAAACTCATAGTCAACAAACTTTGAGATCAGAAACTTTGAGTTTTTTGTTTCAGAACAGCTGGTCTGAGTTGATTCAATCAACTCTGAGTATGTTTACTCTGAGTTAGTGACTATAAAAATCCATCATCAATGGAGCTCTGATACCATGATTCACCATGGTAATGCCAGAAAATGGAAGAGATCCTCCTACTCTTCTGTTGATTTAAAGATTTTTCTTTTTTTTGCAGTCACGTGACTTCCTGCAGCAAGCCAACTGTATCAGTGAAGGAAAGACAGTTGATGAGGGATAAATTACAGAGTTGATGCATAATTTAAAGATTTACTGGCAGGTACTGATAACATGAAGAAAAAAAAACAAAAAAAAACAACAACTTTGAACCAGTCGAAGATGACGTATAAAACACATTTCAGACATAAATCAAATGTAACAGACTTGGTTGGATTCACACATTTCTTTCCTCACAAGTGGGAGCAGGATACTAATTTCAAGCAACTAATGATAACTTCTAAATCATTTGGATTATCCGATGACTGTGGTGAATGGAAAAGAAGAAAATAAAGTATGTGTAGCTCCATCACTGTCCTCCTGCAACAGAACAGCCCCAGCTCCCACGGCAGATGCATCCACCTCCAACTTAAACGGACGAGCAAAATCAGGAGCTGCGAGGACGGGGGCGTGGCTAAGAGGAGATTTAGCGCTGTCAAATGCATGTTGACAAACAGGCGACCAAACAAAATCAACCTTAGGGCTCGTAAGTGACGTTAACGGCTGGATGACTGAGGAAAAGTTGCGGCAAAAACACCGATAATAACCTGCCATCCCCAAGAAGCGACGTAGAGCCCTACGAGTTGTTGGAACCGGAAACTCAGCAATAGCTGATACTTTTGCAGTAAGTGGCTTCACTTGGCCCTGGCCCACTTGCCTCCCCAAATATGTGACAGTGGCTTTGCCGAAATCGCACTTGGCAAGGTTAAGCGTCAGAGAAGCGCGCGCAAGACGAGTAAATACTTGTTCAAGGAGGTGGAGGTG
>JBAMYA010046877.1:0-10754 GCA_037176975.1 Arrhamphus sclerolepis | reverse complement strand
AACACGTGTTCATATGTTCTAGAAGCTTAAAAAAGAAGAACAAACCCTCTGTGATGGGTCCATAGGTCCTCTGAAGAGTCTTTTTGAAGCCTGATCTTCCAGCTTACTCCAACACTGCGCTAATGTGAAAAATGACCAAGTGGTCATTTTCACAGCTCAAAAGTGCTAAACAGCTAAAGTGATATCCAGCAGTTGAACACTATAGACAGCAATGCAGCTATTAATAAAACATGCCCCTAAATTTCCCTACATTTGTGGCTTTAAAATGTTTTACCAGATGGGGTTGGTAAAAATTCACTCCACCACTGCAGTACTCAAGGATGTGAAATCCAGCTATGGAGACCAAAACTGCAAGTATGTTTATTTCTGCTACAGCATTGTGGATCAAAGATATCTGGATCAATGTGGATCAATGATGATAGACTGGCACGCTGGTGGTACTCTTGGGTTTGGAGGAAAAGGCTGAGCATTCTTACTTTCTAAATTCATTGGTTCTCACATAAACTTCATTTTTAAATCTTTCATGTAATGATTAGTTGTAATTAATGACACTCACCAGGTTTGATCATAACTAATATGAAGATGCCATTAATGATTTTGAGAACAAATATAAGCAAAGGGCAGAGGAGAAAAAAAGAGAAACTAGTGAGGAAGACTGAAAAAAAAAAGCCTGGCCTTGTTTCAATTAAGTTAATGATCTACTGTGTGTATATAGGACAAAGTGTATATTTTAAAAGCTGGGCTTGGGGATTTTGCAGAGCTAAAAGGGATTTGATTCTTTGATCAGAGGTTTGTTTGAACTGATTAACAGGGAGAGTTCAACAGATCAAAGTGCTACAGGGCTTCCAGAGGCAGAATACAACTGGTGAATGAAAAGGTGAAAGGGGTACATGCTTTAATCTCTCTGGAGCGCTTTAAGTGACCATATTAAGCTCATTTAAAGGCCCATAATCTTATCTGGGTTACAGGAAATGTAAGTGTTTTAATGTACAAAAGCTCCTGCCTCTTTAAAGCCCCAAAAGGCTGAAGGACAATGATGGAGTTCACGACAACGGCTCAAATGTTGAGGTGAGCCAAACTAAACAGTCGGCAGGCAAATGAGACTCGGCGTTATCATGATAACAGTCATGAAATGGCTTTACAGGATTTTCATTCTCTTTTTTTCCATGATGATTATGAGAAAAAAAAAAACACTATTCAAATAATCACAATGTGACGGCACGTATGACATTTAACATGTTGTCCAGAATCACCACGCAGAAACGTCTGGAAGAAGCTGCTAGTCACATGGCACTGTTTTATTTTTATTTTTTTGTGGTCTTTTACATTTACTTCCCCTAGTGTGTGCAGTAGCTTTCTGTGCTCTGGAAAGTTGCACAAAAATGTTTCTCAGACCACAAGGACTTTCTTCCCATCTTCTTTTTTGTGGCACGCCAAAGAAACCACAGTAAGCAGAACTCATTTTTACCATCTCTTTGGTGGTAAAAGTTGGTTCTCTGCAGCAGGAAGGCTTATTGAGCTCTTAACGACAGAAGAAGTACGACACAAGTTCGACTCACTGTCATTCAAGTGTGTGGTTAAATATGCAACCAGAGAAAAAGCTATTGAAAGTGTGTTTTTGTTCAGGGAGCTAATAACAAGACGTTAGCGCCTAAAGCTTTTTCTACCCGAACTGCTTGAGTGTCTGCGTTTGTATTTTGCTTTTTTCACAGAGAAAGGTTTACAAGCCTTACTCTTCAACGACAGGTGGCAGAACTGGTGGTGCAGAGTTTAAAAAGTTATGATTTTCTTTTCTGATTGTGACGACAAAATCAAACAGCTGACATATTCAGCGGTATTTGTTGTGTTGACAAGCTAACTGCTAGTACTATGTTACATGGACAACAAGTGAGCTGGATGAAAGGAAAAGAGAAGGGGAGGCAGCTATCACTGGACGGGAGTTGGCTCTAAAAACATTGACTTGAGCGACACATCACTGCTGTCCACAGACACACAAATGCAGTCATAGATTCGTCCACCATCTCTGCCACTTCCTTCCATCTTTATTTCTAAAAATTCTGACTCTGAATAACCACAAACTTTGACCAGAAAAAAACTGGATGACAGAACACTGCAATAGGTAATTTTTCCTACATATACCTTTATTACAGGTTCTGATCATAGACCGATACAGACCGCTATAGACCCGCCCTCACATTTGATTTAACTGGCTAGGATCTAGCTGCCTAGCTGTAATTTGATTGGACAACACATTCAAAGTAACTTGCTAGAAGAGACAATTTATAAGTATTTTCCACAAACACCAACTATACTCTGTTTTAAGGGTTTTACACAAAGTCATAGCACCTTTTTGAACCTCTTTTTATTTTATTTTTGTAACACATACGTGGCTCTGGTTCTAAGCAAGCTGAGCCAAGCTGAAAATGTAACATCACCAGACTGCAGGCCACTGATTGGCCAGAGACTGACATCACAAATTACTTGTAAAATCTTGTACAATCAAGTACAATATTGTATTGAGTAGAGGAGAGTACAATCAAGAGGTGAGTACAATGGAGTAGAGGAGAGTACAGTCTAGAGGCGAGTACAGTCTAGAGGCGAGTACAATCGAGTAGAGGCAAATACAGTCTAGAGGCGAGTACAGTCTAGAGGCGAATACAGTCTAGAGGCGAGTACAATTGAGTAGAGGTGAATGCAGTCTAGAGGCAAGTACAATCTAGTAGAGGCGAATACAGTCTAGAGGCGAGTACAATCTAGAGGTGAGTACAATGGAGTAGAGGAGAGTACAGTCTAGAGGCGAGTACAGTCTAGAGGCGAGTACAATGGAGTAGAGGCGAGTACAATCTAGAGGCGAGTACAAACGAGTAGAGGCGAATACAGTCTAGAGGCGAGTACAATCTAGAGGCGAGTACAAACGAGTAGAGGCGAATACAGTCGAGAGGCGAGTAAAGTCTAGAGGCGAGTACAATCGAGTAGAGGCGAGTACAATCGAGTAGAGGCGAATACAGTCTAGAGGCGAGTACAATCTAGTAGAGGCGAATTCAGTCTAGAGGCGAGTACAATCTAGAGGCGAGTAAAATTGAGTAGAGGTGAATACAGTCTAGAGGCGAGTACAATCTAGAGGCGAGTTCAATGGAGTAGAGGCGAGTACAATCTAGAGGCGAGTACAAACGAGTAGAGGCGAATACAGTCGAGAGGCGAATACAGTCGAGAGGTGAGTACAATCTAGAGGTGAGTACAATCTAGAGGCGAGTTCAATGGAGTAGAGGCGAGTACAATCTAGAGGTGAGTACAATCGAGTAGAGGCGAATACAGTCGAGTAGAGGCGTGTACAATCTAGAGGCGAGTACAATTGAGTAGAGGTGAATACAGTCTAGAGGCGAGTACAATCTAGAGGCGAGTACAATCAAGTAGAGGTGAGTATTGTGAGAACTGTGTAATGGAGAAGCAGCCTTACTGCTCGTTCAGCACATAAGATTCTTTTGAAGGAAATGGGCACCATGTTCTCCAGACCAAAGACGAAAATGACCATCCTAACCGTCATCAGCAACAAGTCCAAAAGCCAGGCTTGGTGATAGCAATGGGGGCTGTACCGTACACATTTACTAAGGTATGATTACAACATTAATGAGATTTCAGAGTAAGAAATGCTGCCTTTGAGTCCACATCTTTCCCAGAAGCCCCCATGCATTTTTCAACAAGACGATGAAAAAGCACATTCTGCACATATTACACGGCTGAGGAAGAAGAGCTGGGCAGTCTGCAGTCCTGACCTTTCCTCAGCAGAGAATGTGTGGTGAATTTCCACCAAAAAAAGTGAAATAACTTCACACTGTTGCACACTTTAAGATGTTTTTGCACAAACAAAACACCTGAAACGCATAATGCATGTGGCAGATCATTAAATGTCTTTTTCCACAATGAACAAAACAGAAGCAGTTGAATCAGCCAGGCACCATAAAATAGATGAGTAAAAACAAATTCATCTGGAAGCTTTTTGATCATTTTCAGTTTCCGGCAAATACTTTGTAGGATATATAGAATATGCAGCTGGAGACAGATAACTGAAACCTGAATGGTCAATAAAACTTCTCTTTGAAGTCTAAGATCTCCTGTAGCAGTTAATTTAGCATTTTTAGAACCGCCAGCTCAGGGATCAAAAGCAGTTCTCAATCAGACCATAATGATCTATGAGAATAAATGATTGACTCAGGATTTCATGAGAAACGCTTGTGCTTTTTGAAAGGGATTCTTCTGCAGCCAGATAAGTTTTTTTAAGGTAGCCGTCAGTGTTATGGCAATTAATCTGTGGAAAATCCCTCTAAACCAGGGGTGTCTAAGTCTAAACTATTTCATCCCCGCCTGCGTCATCACCATGGTTACAATTAAAAGGCTGGTAATTCTTTATTTTCTCAAGCAGCTGTGTTGTCAGACTGCCCACTTGTTCCTGAACTAAGTTGCAAAATTTAACAAGAAAATGAAATTTTTGTCATAAAATCTCAAATTTCACAAAATTCACAACTTATATCATAAAAATTGAAGTTCTTATAGTTTACAGCTCATAGTTTTTTCTCTATGAGTTTCGCAATATCAAAAAATGATTGTCATATGTTGTCAAATTTTGTAAGCATGTTGGAATTTATCATAAAGCAGACTTTGTACTAAAATTACAAATTAAAAAGATTACGACTTTTTTTTCCTAACAACCAAGAGTTTTTCTTGCACAAACAAAAATGTCACAAAATGTGACTTTTTAACTTAAAAATAACATTTTTTTTGTTTAGAAAATGTCAACTTATTGAAATTACAAATTTTGTATAATTTCAACATTTTGTCCAAACAATCCCAAAAAAAATTTAAATAAAAACAAAAATTACTAAATTGGTTGTTTTGACAAAGATAAGCAAATTTTTATTAAAACAGGAAAGAAAAAAAAACCCAGCTGCTCTCCACCTCAGTTATTCCACTTTTTGAGTTTGACACCCCTGATGTTTAGGAATAAATGATTGACTTAGAATTTCAGGACAGATGTTTGCGCTTTCTAAAAGGATTCTTTTGGAGCCAGAGACATTTTTAAGTTGCCACCAGTGGCAAAAATCCCTCTAGATGTATATAGATCAACCTTCAGGAAGCCACAATGAAAAAAGGCGTTACAATGCTCTGACTGTCTCTATGGTAACTGGCCTGCCTGGCTAAGGTCAAATGAAATAGTTATGGACCAAAGAAAGGCCAAACACAAATGAAACACGAGCTGTCTGACTTCCCAAGCCTCAAAGCTAAAATTTCTTAGTAAATTTGCAGACCAGAATTGTAGGAAAGTATTTGGGATATGCATGCAAAATGCACTTTTATGACTGTGAAAAATGATTGTACCATCTGTATGAAATAAATTAAATCCCGTTTACTACTAAAGTGGAGACTCACTTTTGGTTTTATTGGCACCCAGAACAACCTCTCTGACTTACAAAAACGTGTGAATTCCTTTTGCACCACCACTGACTTTAAACATCTATCTGTGGGTGTGTAAAACAATGCTTTGGTACATAACGCAATACGAATAGGGACAAATCCCTGCTTGTCTTCAGAAATAACTATTCCAAACAAGCTCAATTTCTCAATCGTTTTTCACATGAAAATGTCTTGAGACACGAATGGCAGTTGTTGAAAAAGATTTCATGCTCATGTTTAATCAATTTGATGGAAATGAAGCGTCTAAACATGAAATCTTGCATGACATTAGATGCCCATTGCTCATCTGTTTTTTTGTTTTTTCTTGAGGGTGGTCACAGAACAGAATTGGCCTTTGACTAAATGCATCATGACACACTTTTTCTTCACCCAAGCTTGACCCCCTACTGGACATTTCTCACATGTTGACAGGGTGGCAGAGATTACACGACATGGGTCACCAAACATGGCATGAAAAGGTGCCACAAAGGTGCTAAGGAG
Organism: Arrhamphus sclerolepis; assembly: GCA_037176975.1. NCBI lineage: Eukaryota > Metazoa > Chordata > Actinopteri > Beloniformes > Hemiramphidae > Arrhamphus > Arrhamphus sclerolepis. The sequence goes on along the minus strand of JBAMYA010046877.1, from coordinate 4,805 downwards.
TAAACAGGAGCGGAATGGTGGCTGATCTCTCAGGTGAGCTCAGTCTCTGCTTTCCTCCTCGTTCTTCTCCATCCCTGGCCATGACGGCATCCACATGCCAGTATGTAGCTCCAGCAGTTGCCAATGTCTCCAGCCAAACTCCCAGTGCTTTAGATCTTATTGAATTGAATACAGCACAAATCATGATTTATGGTTGCTAATTTTTAACTGCTTCTCCTCAGAGGCCACAGCTCAGAGGCCGGCGAACTGGGTAAAACCCCAGGAGCCACATGTGATGGATGTTCTCTGTGCTAAGGTGCAAGCACCTGTTTAAAGGATGTGTTCACGTGAATTTAACATCTGCAATAAAATCTTTATCCTGCAAATGAGGTGAATGATTTAACTGAAAGAATTAAAAAATATAATTTTAGAGGTTTTGTCTAAGTATCTCCTGGGAACACCTCTGTGTTCCCCCGGAGGAGCTGGAGGAGGAGGTCAGGGTCTCTCTGCTCAAGGTGTTGACCCCATGACCTGATCTTGGATAAGTGGAAGTTAAAGCAACACAATAGAACTGATCCCACCACCAAAAACAAAACAAAAACAAAAGAAGTTTAAGTTTTAGCGGTAGTTGAACTTAAAACAAGACAAATCGCATTTCCTCGTGTCCGTGTCCGCTCCCTCCACCCAGAACGATGTAAAAGTTGGGATGCGACCCGATTCAGGGCGACACGCCTCCCAGCTGCCAATCAAACTGTACAATTAGTTTTACAACTTGTCACAGTCTGCGTTGCCAGACAGAAACCCGCATTCAGACAAGCCTTCTCCACATCTTTCTCAGTTTTTTTTTTTTTTTTTTTTTTTAAATCATTGATGGGTCTCAATCAACAATTTTGGAAACTCAAAATATGTACTCGACTAAAACAGACAAGCAAATTATTAATATTTGCTATGGAAGATGGCCACATTATCTCATCTCCCAGCTTCTATTACAAAATAAACTATGAACATCGAACTTCAATAATAGTGACTCAAATGTACAGGATGTAGAAGGAAATATGACTTACTAATCCAACAGTAGCAAGGCTTGGATGCCAGTGAGTATGCCTGTCCAATACTGACTCGTGTATGAAATCTTTGCTGCCTCTGCCATGACAGTCATAGTAATCACGTACATTAGTTAGTTTCATCTTGTAGTTAGCGTCGGGGTAACTCCACATAGTAAACACTGTTACCATGCTTGCCATGTCGGATTATTTTAAGGCAGCTTGAGTTGCTTGTCCTTCTGTAAATTTGCTTACAACAATATTTACAATGGTGGTAAGAGACAGCTGTGCTTCTCAACCAGAGAGGACGCTAAAGAGCACGATCTTACGTGGTGCTACTATAATGGATGGATGGATGTCAAACCTATCAATGGAACAAATAAAGAATATCTTATATGAGTAAATGATCATAAATGTTGCTGAAGGTGCTGCTCTCACAACCTGATCTCAGATAGACGAAGTTAATGGATGGATGGTTTCTCTTTCTAACAGGAAACAATTTCCATGTCACTATTTTGTCCGAATTTTCTTAAACTCCCCGCCACTCTTCAGTGTAAGATTTCATCAACATCTTGACCATTTTGAACATTTGAACAAATATCTTAAACACTTCTTCCAGTGAATGTCACCAAATTTTATTTCGTCTTTGTTGAACTGAAATGGAGGCTGATGGCTCACAGACACCAAACCCATTCTAATGAAAATTTGCACAGCTCTGCTCCAGTCCCAGGCTTGTTTTGGTAAATTAGCCCTTGAAGTATGTGAGGGAAAAAAAAGCAAAGTCATAGAGGAACATTCCCTCTAGGCAATGGTGTGACGAAGTCAGCGTTGGGTCCCAGTGACAGATGATCAAAGCAGGGCCCTTCTCTTCCCTCTCGACCTACCAGCTGTCACTCATTTGTAGAAAGAAGTGAAAGCAGATCCAAAGACATGCAGCTTAAAAAAAAAAAAAGTATCTTCAGAAGAATCCACAACAGTAAAAATGTTCTGCACATAAGACTCCAAAAAGTAAGAATCTAAGAAAACACCCAACCGGCTACGCTTGACCAAATCTGTTGTGGGAGTAAAAGATAAAAACATACTTTGTGGCAGTGCACGACACATAAATGAAACCACAGTCGGTTAAAACGCAGCAGTCGGCTCAAAGGCCACAACAAAAATTCATCTTCCCCTCCCAGGCTCCCCGCTGTGCGGCGTTATCTAGTAAATCCTTCAGATTCAGCTCGCTGATGTTCTCTGTGGCCTCTCATTGTCTGATTTAGACTTTTCTTCTTCTTTTGTTGCTGTGTGAGACTTCTGCTGCACATTAGACAGCACATTCCTGTCATAAGCATGACCTAGCATTCCAGACAGTCTCATTTCTGAACTTTGAGGCTTCACTCCTCATAAAATCATAATTCAGTGATGTTCTAAAATATATTTCTGCTTTTTAAATCAGTGAATGTTACCAGTATGCGACAGGATATTGCAGAATGATGTTGACTCTCTTTGTTTGCAGTATCTCCACAGAGCTCCCGTACATCAGTTACTCTGGTCAGGAAGAATCACTGGTCAGGAAGAATCACCATAACAACCACATCGCAGCAGCAGATAAGCATACTTCTCTCTTCTCAGAAGGAAAAACAATACTTCCTTTCATATTTGCGTGTGGTTGTCGAGTACTACTGAAAAATCCCATTGACTTAAAATTAAAGGTTGTAAAATTGTGAACTTGTTTTTGTACTTTTTGTGAGTATTTTTGTTTTAAAATCACAAAGTTTTTGAATAACTCCCCTTTTTTAAAACATAAAATTATGACTTAATGTTGTATAACTGTAACTTAACTTTTTGTTGTAAAACATTGACTTTTACTTTTTTTGTCATAAAAAATGCATTTTTGTCAATTTATTTGAATACAATTCCCAATTTTTATTTGTAAATCATGACTGAAAAGTTTAACTTATTGCAATTTCTTGTCATCTCACTGGGGGCCACATAAAAAGGTGTGGTGGGCCGGATTCGGATTCGAATCCGTGCTTTATTCTATAAAACCGAGGTTGTTTCAGTCACTGCTACCTGCAAAAGGTGCATCTAATCTTTACAAAGGAAGGAGTGTAGTTTAAAAAGCTGATGGTTTTCTTTGAACTGTGGCTGATAAGTGAAAGAAGCCTCTTTGCGGACCTTGAGCTCATTGTTAAGGAAGACAAATACCAGTGTCTTTGTGCATCTGCAGTATTTGCTGGGGCAGACGGTGTGTTCAAGCCTCGGGTTGTTGACTCACCCCTGCTTCACTGCTTTGTTCTTGTTCACGTCGATGGTGGTGATGGAGTGCTTGGCGCCGGACTGCACCTCCCAGTCCACTTTCCACTGGGCGTTCTTCGACTTGGTCTGCACCAGGTTCACGCCTTTTTTCGCTTTGACTCTGCAGGAAACGGCAAGCGGGAGAGGAAAAAGACAAGTCAGTTATATTGGGGGGGTGATTTATGAGTGAGGTCAGAGGTGAACGCCAGCAGACCTCCTCCTTGAATTGCATCATGGCAAAAGCAATTCCACAGATGAATCAATAATAGAGATGAATGAAGATGACAACACAATGATACATGAGACGAGTGGGCTGGGAGTTCTGCAGGTCACAGCGTTCGCCAATATTTCCTGCAAAATCAAATCTACAAAGCCTGAAAACGAGCCCACTGGATACTTATAGCACATTATTGACTCTAACATCTGGAGGAATCTTTGTTCAGATGCTCTGTGATGACCTTTGTACAAAATTAAGGTTTTCTGCAACTGCAACTGCATTGCATTTCATGTCAATAACAAATTCAATGAAATTTAAAATGCATTTGATTCTGAAATTTCTGCTCCTTAACCCTCAGGTGCTCAGGGATAAGATCCTGCACAGGTAGGTCAAGGTTGCCTAAAAAAAACACGAGCCAAATAGCTGAACTGACAACATCGGAACCAAGAAAACCTTTCGGCTGCTTCTTAGACCGTACGCACAAATCACGGGCATCTTCTCATTTCTCCACTTCATTTGAGGCCTGAGGCTTTTAAGTTTTCCGATTATGTCATTTTTAGCATATATGGTGCAACGGAGTGGAGAAATGAGAAGATGTTTTATACTTTTTGTTAGAGCAGGATCAAAAATACTGATTTTATGGATTCTGTGAGCACAAAAATATTCTGAAAGACATATTTGACATTGAGCAAAACTTAATAAAATCTCACATATATCAGGCTGCAATAATTAGATCATAAATAATCCAGTTTAATGAAAATATATCAGTTATGTTTCTTAGACTGTAATATGGCGTTACATCATGACAAAAATACATATTTTAAATTCATCAGTAGTTGATTTGTGTGATTAGGACTGATGCTGGTTTAAAAATATTTGTCTTTCATCACATTTTTATAACTTGTTTTTGTTACCTACACATTTATGTGTAAAGGGACTTTAACAAAACTTTTTTTGAAGGTGCATTAAAGAGTTAAATAGTTGAAAACATGAATGCATTACTTTTCCTCCTCATCTCCAGAACTACTACACACAACTCCAAAATGGAGAAAAAATGTCAACCGTAAATGTAAAAATCGCCTTTAAATACCTGCATACACACATTTAGTAATACCAACAAACACACACAGATATACACACTTGTGTAGTACATTCACTAGAATTCAGTGTCTGCAGAGTAAAACTAGAGTACACACCAGACGAATCTGCATTATATTCACAAATACACACACACACACACACACACACACACACATACATATTATATATATGTATATAATATATAT
>JBAMYA010046876.1:0-10754 GCA_037176975.1 Arrhamphus sclerolepis | reverse complement strand
GTGTGAATGGTTGTCTGTCTAAATGTGGCCCTGCGATGGACTGGCGACCTGTCCAGGCTGGACCCCTGCCTTTCGCCTGAAGCGAGCTGAGATAGGCTCCAGCAGACCCCTGCACAGGACATAGTGGGTATAGATGATGGATGGATGGACAGATGAAACAGCATATCCTAGCCTGGCCATCCAGATGCATTCACTTTGAAAAAAAAAAAAAAATTCTCTTTCCTGAATGACTCATGCAAGAGTGTGCAAGACGGCTGCAGAACTGCTAATAACGGCTTGGATCAACTGTATTTTACTGTCATTTGCTGGCGTTCCTGCTAATGTGCATGACATTTTAGATGTCTCTTTTTGTTGGTACTAGTCCAGTTGCAGTTCTGCCTGTGACACATGCTTCATTTCTTGAAATGGTTATATTCACAGTTTCTTCTGCATCTGTTGGTACTGCTCCAGGAAGTCAAAGTACAATCCAAGACCACACTGATTCTTTGTATCAAAGAGGAAAAGAATTACAAAATGTTTCTTCCTGTGCAACACAATCTCAAATACCAAGATACTATTTTATATTAGAAGACATTCGTAGAATGTCCGTTTAACCTTTTTAATTTGTTTGTATTAATTCCCAAATTCTCTGCTTGACAGGATGTGAAGCTGACTGCCAGCAATGATGACTATTACTTTGTGTTTGAAGACTTCCTCTATCAGGTGGGCCCTCTTCTGTCAGTTCAGCTTGTCTCTTTCGTATCAGTCCACTATTCCATTTAAATAAATCAGCAGAACATTTACTGAATTGTCTGCATTGTTTTATACTTGTGTTTAAACTTAGTAAAAACATCGTAGCTGATAACATATCAGTAAAGAGGTAATGTGAATGGCTTGCTGTCACAACAATTTAAACCAGTGTTTTCTCTTTTTGTCCGTTTCTATTAACTGGTTATTGTGCAAATAACATTTTCTTTTAAAATTAAACCATCTTACTGTCGCTCCTTGCTCTTTATAATAGCTTAAATGTCTCCCAGGATTGAAGTTTAAACTTAACAACTGTTTCTCTGTGAGAGCATTGACCCCTTTCTACCATTAAACACTCCAAACAAGGATAAGACGTAGTATTTTAGCTTTTCTGGGAGTCACTGCTCCATTTGCCTTTGACACTCAGCTGATAAACCTGTGTGTGCACTTGGCAACAGGTTTACACAGGAGCTGTTTGCCTATTATGCTCCTTGGTGCCTAACCAATGAGAACACATGTGTATAAAAAACAGAGATGGAGTATCCTTGTCAATATTGGCTTACAGTAAACTCTCTAGGCAATGAAAGAATCCACTTATGTTGGAATGTTACTTTGAAGCGGAGAGGAGAAAGTATAGAAGGTTTCCCAGAAATGTTTCAAGAGCGGAGCTGTGTCATGCGTACTTTCAGTCACAGCATTTATTTCTGTCCAGAGTTGCATTCATTCTTCACCAAGATCTTGATGGGGGAGTCGGACTGGATTCTTCTCCAGGGCATCTCAAAGATGGGATTAAAGTCTAGATTCTGTGGTGGCCAATCCACATGATCATCGTGATTTGAGCCTGATGAATCCAGACATTGTCATCTTTGAATATGACCATGCCATCAGGGAGAAAAGAAAAAAAAAATCCATTGATGAAATAACCAGGTCTTGAAGTAAATTCAGGTATCAAGATGATGGTTCCCAACTATCCTTCCAATTTTTAATAATACGTTGGACAGTTCTTCAACCAATTTTAGTAGTTTCAGAAATTTCCTTGGATATTTTCTTTTGTTTGATGCGTGCCAATTATTTCACCATCCTGAAACAGATGAATATTTTTCCCAACCGAAGGATGCGTCTTCTTGACATGGCTGTTTAAGAAATGAGTGGCTACTCACTGCATCAGTTAGTTAAATAACTTGTTGCCAGCTAAAGCGTAATCATTAATGCAGTAATTATCCAATAGCTATCTGCTTAGTTGAATCCAAATAGTGACTCTTTTTTTGGACAAGCATTGTAGATTGTATATATTGAAGGAACATCTTATCATAAGTTTTTATGGACCCCTCTGGTTTGTACGCAGCAAAGAATTTTCAAGATCAAACTGTATACAATGAAACATTCTACCATCATTTTGAATCCCATTTAAATGCTGAAGTGATTTGCTCCTATTGCTGATTTTAATTTCTTCAGGACTTTTCCCCTGGTGACAGTCGCTGTAGATCCATTTTCCAAAACGTACAAAAGTTGGACTCACATGTGCAAAGTGGGAAAGACAGCCATTTGAGGCGTAGTCCTGTCTGCTTCAGTACATCCTACAGTAAATCCTTGGCTCCAGGTGTGCTGCTTTTATTAGAGTTCTTACCTAAGAGGAAGCAAGGTCACTCAAGGCCATCATCCACAGCATATGGAAAAAGGCATTTATCACCTTATCCTCTGTCAACAGGCAAAGATACTTTAACATAATAACTTTGGGCCCAAGTGTTTATGCTAATTTAACGCTCAGCACTCACTCCAACAGTCTGTTAGATCATCAGTGAGCTTGTGTAGGCCAAGTATCTGTAACTGACTGCAATGTCAGCTTTGTCCTGCAGCATTACTTTGTGCCACAGTGCAAAATTGTTTGGGAACAGCTCAAAGACTGCGACATAATAGCCAAAGGTGTTCACCTGGCCTTCAGATCCCTAGAGCCTGATCCAATAAAGCATCTCTGCGATGCAACCAATCACAGTACCACACATCAGAGGCTGCACCAGAGGTCTTGAGTTCACGTCGTGAGAAGGGGTCAGAGCTGTTTTGGCTCTTGATGTTGTGGCGTTGTAACCTTGCACTGAGTGTTTATCGTCAGCCCTGTGTGTTGCCAGGTGTTGTTGTGCTTCTCTCGGGACACCGCCGTCCTGGAGCATTTTAAATACAATAGCGCTACTCCTCCCAAGTCCTACATCCAAGGTGAGAAGGATGTGCATGTTGTTGATCACACATGTATACATGTTCCTCACCATCTGTGTTCTCATATTCAGACTCCTTTACATGTAGGAAGCTACAATATACGTGAAACCAGGCGTTGTGCTTTAAATCCTTGCCATCAAAGATTGTTGTGTGTATGTCACACAGGAAAGATGGGAGACGAGGAGTGTGCTGTTGTTTATCCTCCCAACGGTGAGCATGCATTTAGACAATTACATCATACTGTAGTTGTGATGGATGAACCTACAACTCGTGTTTAGGAAATGAGCTCACTTGAAAATCTCATTTGAACAGGTGTAATCCCATTTCATGGATTTTCAATGTATGGTGAGTATGCTTTGCACCTGTTTCTGAATTCAGAAGTGACACGCAGTGAGTCGAATATATGAGAGATTTTGTTTGTGTGTGAGTTTTGTGGATGTTTGTTCCACAGTGGCACCTTTGTGCTTCCTGTACAACGAGCCATCCAAACTGTACAGCGTCTTCAGGGAAATGTACATCCGCTACTTCTTCAGATTGCACTCCATCTCCTCCTCTCACTCGGTAAGAGTTTGCACGTGCGAAAGCGCAACATTTTTCTGCTTTCCTACCTCCAAGCAGCTTCATTTGTGTGTGCCTGCAGGGGATTGTGTCACTGTGCCTACAATTCGAGCGGCTGCTTCAGACCCACCTGCCTCAGCTCTTCTATCACCTCCGACAGATTGGAGCGCAGCCGTGAGTTACTGCGTAGTCCTCCTGCCTTTATGGCCTTGTGTAGACCCGTTGTAAGGTGTAAAGGGGTAATTCACCAGAAAATTAACTTTTAGTCAAAACAGCAACAAACACACATCTTTCCTAAGATGCTGAACGTGAATGCCAACATTACTTTCAAACGAAGCTTTTGTTCCACTACAAAAAGACCAGTTTTAGTCATTCATACTTTAAATCCACTGCTCTGCCTGCAAATATACCGATTCACAGTAGATAATATTAAGAGACTTCAGGTTTGTAAATATGTTTTTGTTTTGTTTGAACAGTCCTACCTTGTGCTACTAAACTCATATCCATTTGGGTATTTTATTCAGCCTTATAAGATGCATAATTTGTGTTTTGTTTTTTGAGTCATGTATTGCATAGGCTATAGTATGTGTTATAAGTCTCACATAGTTTGTTTTCTTGCCGTCCATTGCTTGTGAACTGCTGCCATCTGCTGTTGAGCTGATTAAACCTCAGTTTAAAAAAGAATCAGAAAAAAAAAAACCCTGAGTGCAGAAGATCTGGGAAAGATTTTTTTAATCTAATTTGCCACATTGAGGTATGCCAGTGCAGTTTATGATCCCTCCAGGCGTGATGTTTTTGTGTTTTTGTCAGGCTGCGTATAGCTTTTAAGTGGATGGTGCGGGCCTTCTCTGGTTACCTTTCCACTGATCAGCTGCTGCTCCTTTGGGATCGAATCCTCGGATACGATTCGCTGGAGGTTGTAGCAGGTAGGCAGATGCTTTACTTACATTCAGTATCAAACTATGTAGTTAGCCACCATTATGTCACAGATGCCTCTTCTTTTTTTGAAATGCATCTCACTGTCCTGCTGCAGTTCTTGCGGCTGCTGTGTTTGCCTTCCGTGCTGAGAACCTTATGGAAGTGACGTCACTGGCCTCAGCCGAGGTACGTTTGCTCCAAATTAGACTTAATTTTTGTTTTGAAAGTGTGTTTATTTTTTTACAACCTTATTCCAGCCCTCTCTGTGCCCCTCACAGTCTGTAGGCTGTAAATAGCCACTGATTATCAGCCCTTAACAAACTCAGTCTTCTCATTGTCCATGTGTCCTGCCCCATTTGTCAAAATACTTTAAAAGAAACAGGTTTGCTTTGACACCGTTTATTCATGGTCCAATGTTGCGTAAAAATGTCTTCTTAAATTCAAATTTGGCAATGCTTATTGTTAAGGAAGGAGCAGCCTTGCGTTGTTACAGTAACCACTACTGTAGCTCTTGTGAATCTTTCCCCCTCTCCACCTCCTCCCCTACGTATGGCTAAGAGGTTAGACCACAACGTGGCACAAAGGGCAGAGATGCTAACCGGCACTATTTGCTTGCTCATTTTCCACCTGCTCCACTTGAGAGAAGATATCATAACACACTGCTCCTTATCTTATATTTAGAACGTCAGGTCCAGTGCTGAAATATTAAACCCTGACTCTAAACATGATACGGACCCTAAATTTAATCTCCCAGTGATCCAAAAAGGACAGGATGGGAAGCAGAGGACTCTTAAGCATAGATTGTCGCTTCCCAAGGATCCACCATCATCATCAACATCTTCATGCAAGTTGTTCTCTGTGGTTCTTTTTTTTTTTTTAAACTTCTCTCTTGAAAAAGGGGGTCAGAGGGGCTCTCTACTATGCAGATGAGCTGCATTTATGTTTTCTTTGACAAACAAATTGCAGGCTGTCCTCGCGGACCTTTCGACTCTGAAGGTTATACCCCTCATCCAGATCTTTCTATTCGCCACCGCCATCTGACGGCTGAGACGGAACGGCTTGTGCTACCACTAGGAGGACACCGTGACATTAGAAAAATGCCACTTCGATATGCCATAACTGCACTAAATATGACTCATCATTCATCAAGAAATGGGAGCCGGGAAAGGAAAACCTGCATCGACATGACACACTTCGTCTGGTTTCAGCGAAACGCCAAACCCATCTTTAGCACATACAAACCATAAATAGCGAATTCCATCTATGATGTTATTGGATATTATACAGTATGTAAGTGTATCCTACACAGCAGTAAGGCCACGCCAGCTTTCTTAAGCCATAAGGGAAGATGATCCACACAGCAGTGCTTGGATCAGCTGAGGAGCTCAATAGCACATAAGTCGCATGAAGAAGTAATTGTGTTGCAGTGGCAGCATGGGAGGGGGAGTAACAGTAATGTTTCCAAACTCCTGCCTGCGATTATGTTATTTGACCCTCCTGTTTCTGATGGGCCTGGAGGCACTAGATGACTTCAGCATGTTGAAAGGAGCAGTGAAAAGCCACAACCTGAATCACACTGTTACCCATCTATTTAGAAGCTCCAGGATACACACAGTTTATTGCATTTATGAAGGGATCACCAGTTACTGCACTCTTGGGCGGGGTTCACGCGGACACGACACGTCAACACTCGGCAGTGAGTGGAGCTGATGTTTGGAATTGTAGTGCCAGATGTTTTGATTGGCTGGCACCTGCACCACAGAAGTTTGCTATTTTCAAGTATTCACTTTTTTTTTTTTCTCAGTTCTGCCGCTTGGGTTGCAAAGGGCTGGGAAATTTCTGGTAAACTTTCACATCAAATTTTTTTTTTCCATCGCAAGCCGAGCTGGAACATTTTGGATCCAGTTTGGAAAAAAAAACCAAATAGAGTACATGGAATTATCCTCTAGAATACAATTAGGGAAAACGGCTTTTAAAAAAATACCAATGCAGTGCTCAGATAAATAAGTAGTTAGCCATAGAACTAGAATATTCTGGAATGGTTAAAATAATTTAGTTCATACAGAAGAAATCATTAGTAAAAGGCTTAACAGCACCATACGTCATGTTTTTATCCTAGTAATACCATCAAAACTTAACTTGACCTGATGTCGCCCTCAGCCTCAAACGTGTGCAGGCTTCTAGAAATGATCTTTACGTTGGATGGAGGAATGTTCAGCGTAGAAACTCGGTCAAAAGTTTCAGAACACCCCAATTTATCCACTTCGTTTTGCTGAAAATTCCACGGTTTAATGTCTCGTATTCTGAAATGAAAGCAGAGAACGGATAAACAACTGAAGTTAAAAAAAGAAATCATGGAATCAGTCTATAAACAAACCTTTGACTGTAGCCACCTTTGGCAGCTGGAACAGCTGAACACACTTGTGGGTTTTTAAAAAATTTTTTTTTTTACAATGGAAATCAAATATTCTTCAGAAAGTTCTCTTTTCCCATAAATGTGGGGCACTTGTAAGTTGCTTTGCTTTCTTCCCTGAAATACAGGCATTTTTGTGTGTATGACGCTGAAATGTACATTATTTTTCAGCTTTGGTTTGCCTACCTTTTTCTGTTAACCTCTGGAAGATCTCGAGTTACCTTTATACCACTTTGAGCTATTCATTAAACTTTTTATTAATATTATTATTATTATTGTTATTGATTAAAAAAATGGAAGAATTGGGTTGTTCTTAAACATTTGATGGGTAGTGTATTTGCATTAAATCTGATTCTTTTAACCAAAGTTTTACAAAAAGACACCCTCCCCCTCATTATAGGCTCATTTACTACCATTAATTTCCACCTGTTTAGATCAATCCCCCTATATTCTGGTTTATTCAAAATATGTTATTAATTCCAATGTATTCAAATTCAAATTTATTCCTCAGGAAAGTTTCAACCTTAAAATGGAATTTTGCAACTTTATCTGCAAAGCATGGCGTGACCACTTTATCAATATGTTTAAGCTTGAAAGGTGTCTGTAAACCCTGCCTGAATGTATGCTTCACATCTGCATTGCCAATATTTATGTAACTATGGACATTTTGAATTATGTAATTTTAAAGTGTGAACACACTGATTATGTATTTCTTATTACATAAGTAACTTAAATAGTGAAAGATAAATTGTCTTCATTATTTGAGTAACAGTATTCTTTGCAAGTATTTTAAATGCTCTCCTGCAGTGTAAAAGGAAAAACAAAAGAACATGTTTCCAAAAAGTAAATAAAGCATATGAGGTAATTAAGGACGTTCATTTTTCTGTTGCCTAAATGTCTGATCTTTCCTGCTCCTTCACTGAATCTTTCTCTCAGCTCATGACGCAGTGTAAATATTTGGATAGGCAGCAGTGCACTCCAGAATCTCTCAGTAGTCATTTCTGGAGCAGGCAGAATGGGTAGGGGACATCACGCCCCCACCGGCTTTCCTCCCACATGTAGCATCTGCTCTATTTCTCCTTCATTGCCTGGCTGCCTCCCCCCCTCTCCCCGCTGCCCCCTCTGCAAGCTCATATCAAATTTTGCTGTTCTTCTCTTTCGTCTTGCCCCCTTCTCCTGGTTTCTGCTGCATCTGCCACCTGTTTACTAGGACTCCCACGGCTGACTCTTTTATCAGTCATGCACCTTCTCTTGGCCCCCCACGTATCTGTTCCTCCTGAGACGAGTACCTGCTGGAGCAGCGCTCTCATACTGCAGTCCCTCCTGGTGGCGGATGTGTTGCACTACAGGGCAGCGAGCCTTCTGTCCATCAGCACTCTGAGGCTGGCCATTGCTGAAAGATTTCTCACTGAAAACAGCATCAAGTACAGTGTGCTTTATGAGCATTTGGAGAGCAGCGTGTTCTGTGATGTTTTGGCTCCATGTTTTTGTTACCAGTGATATAAAAGGATGCTGTCAAACCTAAAACAGACCCACTGCCATTACACTGTTCAATATAAACATGCCTGAAATAGTAAACATATTGACTGTATATTAAACTGGAATTAAAATATCCTCAAGAGAATAAGTTTAGAAGATTGTATATAGCCACATCAGCAGGAAATCGCAACCCGAAATGAATTACTTCAGTATGCTGTAACATGTTAGAGACTTCCTGCCAGCGGTAAACCTCAGCTCCCTGTATATACTAGGAAAGGGTATTTTAGGAAAATAAAGACTGATGGCAGGCCATTACTGCCAAGAATTCCTCTCCTGAACAGCTCATCATGCGGAAACACAGTTGTAATGTCACGTACAGCTCAAAACATATTGCACTTGAAGCCTGTTTCTGTCCTGATGGTTTTCATTGATGCTAATGCTTTCACGGTCTGCACACAGGCGGGTTTAGCTGTTATTCCCATGAACATCTCGTTTTGACTGATCTTTCTGACTTGCATTTGTCTCTCTAAACAAATAAATGTGCACAAAAAGCATGAACCAAAACGTTTTAATTAAACCTCTGATGAGGTTTGTGTAAGCAGAATTTAATTATCTTTTATTTATATATTTATTTTTTAATCCTCCAACCATATTCCTTTGTCAAATACTCCTAGAAATCTGTGGTTGTCCTTGATATTGTGAGGATCTTAAAAAATAAATCTCAGCATAGCATATTGCAGTTGATGTTTCAGTTTTTGCAAGTTAAAGTTAAATCCACTTTTCTCAAGAAAAAGATATCTAATGGAGCTGATACACTGTTGAATCACTGCTGTGAAGAAGATGCACAGCAGTGCAGTGTCCACTTAGATTTTCATTTTGTGAAGCACCCTTCTTTACACAATATGCTGTGGAGGCTCCAGAACAGCCTCCTGCACAGACCAATAGATGACTGCAGACGCAAAAGCGCCAGCACCACACACATGGAACATCTTCCTGCAAACACTGAAGGTCCTAAGCTTCCTCAAGAAGTCTGTTCAGACCCTTCTTTTCAACAGCATCAGTGTTGCATCTCCAGTCCAGTTCAGTTTAAAGTCCCAGCTTTCGCTTTCTGATCCTTTAACAGCCCATATAATAGATAACGAACAATTTCTAGGTAAACGGCAGAATGTAACTACTATTCAAGCACCGAATCAACTACAATTTTAAAGTCTTGCTAAAGTATCTTGCTACATATTGTGACAAATTTATTTATTTTTGGTCTAAAATGTTGAAGTTTTGTAACTTCCAAGCTGTGATTTAGGTTAAGTTTCAGATTTTATGACAACAATTTGCTTTTTAGGATAAAGCCAATTTTGTAAAATGTGCAGTTTTTCATTTTAAAAAAAAGAAGGAAAAAAGGATTTTTAGCACAAGAAAGTCACAATTTTATGTAAAAAATATGTGTTTCAGAAGTACTGAGTTTAAAAAAAGTCACAATTTTACAAAATTTGTGATTTTATGATCATGGGACATAAAGTTGCTGTTATATGAAATGTGCAGTGTGAAGTCATAATTTTATGACAAAAAGTCACAATTTTGAGAAATTTGATATATTATGACAGACATTTTTTGTGTAATAAAAAGATGCCAAATTGACCAAAAACATTGTGATTTTAGGACAGAACATTTCAATAATATGAAGTTGAAATTTTATGTCAAAAGTTATAAAATGTAATATTAAAAAATTCCAGTTTTGCAAAATTTGTGATTTACAACCAAATGTTATGAATATGGGACGTAAAGATGCATTTGAAATTTGCAATTTTGCATTATGAAGTCATATTTTTATGTTGTTGTAAATGACTTTTTACAAGAAAAGGCTGCAATATTGCCAGAATTCTTGATTTTAGGACAGAAGGTCTTTTTATATCAAAAGGTTGCTATATTACCAAAGTCAATACTTTATTATCTATCTTACAAAAATTTATTTAACAAATAAATCTGACCTCGATTGTATGGTTATGGAAATAAATGATTGTGTTATTAATGCAAGTAGTGTTGTAGATTTTATGTTATGTCGAAATTATATTAGAAATAAGGGCATTTTGTGTGTCCTTTTCAACTGGTTTGAGCACCTGCCCTCAAAACATGTCTATTAGAAGTTAGAATGAAATATTAAATCTACATTAGTGTGAAAAAAACATCTGCATTGCCCTTTAATATCACTCTATTTTCCGCGCGAACCATCTTCAAAAGATGGGGGGGAGAAAATGTACTGTGCGAGGCAGCCAATCAGATTCTGCCATGTTGGGACCGTCCAGCCAATCAAAGCGCTCCGTCAGGAGGGAAACTTGGATGGGCCAGTGGAGGAAAAAAGGTGAAGATGGAGGGGTAGATGGAAGAGAAAAACAGTGACGTGCGCGGGTAACTTCATCCTCCCTCGCGTCACAGTGGCAGGGAAAGCACGCCA
>JBAMYA010046875.1:0-10754 GCA_037176975.1 Arrhamphus sclerolepis | reverse complement strand
ATGTTCGTATGTACATCCTGTCTGTAGATGAGAGCTTATGGAATGTATGGCTCCATTCAGGAACACATCTGTTATATGATATATGTATATGAATATATGTCCATGAGTCTGATATGAAGGGTAAATGCACGAGGTGGCTTAAATTCACCATCTCACCAGCTGTGCAGAGTTTGCTTACAGTTATGCACATTCCACCGTCAGTTTTTTTTTGTTAAAAAAATCACAAATTTTGCGTACAAATTGGCGTGCGCCATTTTCAGGCCCCGTTTTCTACGTACGCAAGCTTTATAAATGAACACCCAGAACTTCAAAGTTATGCTGTGGTTTAATGCAATATTCAGGCCTACTTAACATTAAATCATTCAGATAAGATTTCAATTTAAACATAAACAGAAAGTAAATAAAGAATATTTTGTTGTTGAAGACTTAAGAGAGTTTAACAGACTCTCTTCAGTCTTTCCCTGCTCTCTGAACTGAGCTGGAGCCTAACTGCAAGGATTTTAAACCTGAACAATAAACAAAAAAATTGAAGAGATTGGAAAAGGGAAAGAAAGAGAGACTGTTAAACTGTTCAGTTATTATTCATTTATTATTTAAACAGGTTTTAAAAATGAATATTCAAGCTGTTGCTATGGGGACACTCGTAACTCATGGTACCATGTATTTACTTTTCTCTGCCTGACTTATTTTTTTCTGGCTTTCGCTCACTCGCTTCTCCGTCTTTTCTGTTCGTCTCCTGCTCCTCAGTCCACACTCGGCTTTCCTCTCATCTGACTCACTCAGAGCCCCAGTGTTATTTGATTGGCTGCATAATATCACATGGGATGACTTAAGTCACATCTGATTGGCCCATGCGTGTCCTGGTCAGCAGGAACCAACAACAAAAGTTGTGCCGGTGAAAATGGAAACGTCCCTACAAATTTAAAACTGCCTCAATAATTTAATAATTACGGTTACAGGTCCGCATTGCACGCTGTCTAGGATCCGGACCACGCCGCCAGTTGGCAACTGTAGCGTATCGAAAAGATACCATTAGAGTGAAATGCCCTCTTTGCAGGTAGGAAGTTATGTCCTGGATGTAACCCGTTGTTTGGGTTGGTTGACACCCGAATAAAAAAAAAAAATGCCAGTCTGCATGTCTAGTCTCCGTCTCATTTATTGAACCCACCGAAATATATTACAGTGACCCCTGATCTATAGTCTGTCTCTGCAGCCCCACCCTCTGAGACACACCCCTCCACACTAGAACAGTGACATCCTTTTGAAACTGAAATCGCTGACATTGAGGGGGAAAAAAAAAAAAAAAAAAAAAAGTTACTTTTGAAAAGTGATTGTAATTTTCATTTCAAAATTTTTATTACGGATGAGCGAGTACAGCATTATCCTTATCTGTATCTGACAACTATATGAATTATCTGTATCTGTACTCAGTGGGCGGGGCCTAACCCAGAAGTGGGCATGTTTTAACCCGGAAGTGGGTCTGGTTGTCTTGAAACGGGCGGGGCTTTAACCAGTATGTTAGGGTTAAGGTTAACCATATTGACACGGCATACAATATCGATAGTTTAGCTAAATTACAGGCCAAACAATTATCAATACAAGCTAGGGTGCTGGCCATCTCACTAACCCAGGATAGCCCACAAGTTAGAAAGTAGCCTGAGGAGTTTTTAAATGTATTTTAAACTTATACTAATGAATATATTTGTATTCAACAGTTGCATGAAACTAGATACTGTAATTCAGCAAATGTGTTTCAGAAACTGAACTTATCACGTAAGTTGAACACTAGGAAAATCAACTTCATTCTTAAGACATCTTAATGGGTTTTTTTATTGCTAAGCTACAGGTTCCAAAGTATGAAATATGTGGGTACTGAACATTTTCTCATCTTTGTAAGACTGCCTTTCGTCAGAGAGGTCAAGGACTTGTCTCCAAACCTGTGTAAGTGCAAAGAAGATCATGTAGATAACTCTGAGATAAGAAACCTGACTGAGGACAACATGTAGTATAAAGCACTGATGCTCTCAGTTAACATGCAGCATAGTCAAAGTCATGTATGCTGGATGAAGTTGGTTAATTTCCCTTCGTATTTCTGAAATGAACTGAACTGAATGACAAGCAATGATTCATATTAGGATCGCTGGCACCACAGACAATGAGAAGGCAGGAGACTGCAAAGCAGGCACTCGGAAAATAAAGGAATGTTTAAGAATAAAATGTGTCATGAATACAATTTAGACGACCACAGATTTCCTTCCCCAACCTCACCTTCTTAGAAACTGTAACTTTTGTGGCCCATGTTTGTCCATGACAATGCCCAAGTACAGAGTTATGGCTGACAGCAGAAATGAGCCCACAGTGAAGGTTCAGCATGTCATCCTGATCCTTGCAGATGGGCCAGTTGTTTATCAGGTAGCTCATCAGCCTCAGGGGTGGAGGCTTTGGAGAGACTGGAGCTCTTATCTGGGTAGATTAAAAAAAAAAAAAAAAGGGGGGGGGGGGGCAGAAAAAACAAGGGGAAAAAAAGTTTTTTTTTTTTTTTTTTTAAATAAAAAAGGTTAAACATTTAAACATTGAAGAAAAATAATGAAATTGAATATCATACTACTCTCAAGAACCAGAACAGTGTCAAAACCTTTTAAAGGAAGATAGTGAATTTAGTTTGTATTCTGTTTCTCCTATTTTTGGGGTTCCCTCAATGTCTTATTCTTTTAACCAATGAAGGAGTCTTGCTTCTTGTTTCTGACAGGTTTTCCTCCGAGACCTGAGCCTCTTGTGCAGACTAAGGATCGGAGGTGTCTGTGGTCTCTAAAAGAGTTTCCTTGCAAAGATGCTCCATCTGTTGACGGAGAGAGTCCAGCTCAGCTCTCAGGCTGCTGATCAGCTCTTCATCCTTCACCTTTTTGTCTGCATGAGTCTGTATTTCTTTGTCCTGCTCCTGCCAAAGTTTTTCTGCCTCCTGTCTTGATGTGTGAACATCAGCTTCATACTTAAAGCTGATCTGTTTGTATGAACCCTTTGTCTCCTCTAGCTCCATCAGGTTTCTTTTAAGGTTTGCTGCAGCAAGGCCTTCTCCTGCGGTTGCAGATCATTCGTGTCAGAAAAAATGCATTTGTGAGTTGGAGGCACGGCAGGAGTCTCAAAATTCACTCACAGATGCAGCGAGGTCCACAGACCAGAAGCTGTTTCTAAATCAAGTTATATTTGTGTGTTTATCAGAAATACATGTGTGAATCTTGTTCTGTACATTTGTAAATCGCGCTGCACATTTGTAGCTGTTGAGACGGTTCTAACTCCATATAAAGCTTGTGCTAAACTAATCGTGCAGATAAATAAGAATACTGCTGCGGTGATCCTGAACAGCTGGAAAAGAAAGTAAGGAGGTCTTTGATGTATTTCATGATCAATGTTGCTCTGACATCTAACACCAGGCCCGTTGCTATGGGGTTAAAATGGTCAGTTAGTACTGGTCAAAATTTTCACTAGGTAACTAGTTAAGGTCTCTTCAGTCTTGCTAGTTTCCTAGATAAACAGAATATTCACTTGTTAACTAGTGAGGTCCACAGAATTCACAAGTTATCCTACTGAAAAAAAAAAAACATTAGTAAACTAGTGGTGTTCAGCATGCTAACTAGTTTACTAGTTAAAAGGTTGTTATGAGTTTACTAGTGATCCGATGAACCCAAAAAATGTCACTAGAACCACTAGCTGGACCAAATGCTAATGCATGAAGGGTGTTGGTTCTCCAATAGTGACTCTGCCAGTGAAAATTTAACCCTTTAAAGCCTGAGCAGCTTTCAGCATTAACTTCACCTCCTTGCTAAAGATACCATCAAATTCATGTTTTACTTTATTTGAAGAGTTTTGTATCACATCTATTTAAGATTAAAACAGGCTTTGCAATTTGTTTTTCTCTTAATAGTTCTTTAAAAGCTATATAGCCATTAAGTGAAGGTAAAGAGAAAGATTTGCTGCTTTTCTTTGTTTACTTTTAACTTTGTCACATCTGCATACTTAAACAGAAACATCTGGAGAGCATGAACTCATTTCCTAATTCAAAGTAAAAGGCCATGGTTGTGGTGACACAAACATAGAACAAATCAGTCACAACTTTTAAAAAGGGTAGACTTTTTTGTACATTTAAAATTGCTGCAGTTGGTCAGGTCTGGGTTCAGCAACATTTTGTGCCCAAAGAACGAGGTCAGCTGACTACGTATATATACACTGAATTGCTGTAGTGGTCCGACTCACCCTTCATCAATACAAGATCTTGACTAAAAATTAATGCAGCCTTAGATGGAGATTAACATGACGTTGCAGAAGCATACTGAAACCATGCCACAACAAATGCATGTCATAATCAAAGTTAAACGGGGCCTAGGGAAATATTAGTGTGAGACTGTTGTTATTCAATAGAGTACATCATAAAGTAGAAATGCATAATCATGTATAAGTATAAAATGAAATCATAGAATCTCTTGCTAAAATTGGAAAATTTATTGCACCACCTGTAGACCGTTTCACTGTGAAACATTGTATCAAGTAAAATTAGCATAATTCATTTAAAACACACACACACACACACACAGGTAAAAGGTACCTAATTATTATTATTATTTTCCTAAAACAAATCTCATAATGCTTTTCTAACGTATTGACTCACTTTTGCTATTTCAATATGTAACAGACATATTTCAAGTTCATAACACTGACTTATTGTGCCAATGTAAAAACACATACAATAGGTCAAAAATACCTAGAATTCGTAAATTTAGTCAATACCTTATACAACACATCCTCCCATAAAAGTTGTGTAGTGGTAAAGAGTCTACTGGGAAACGTGTGGAATCCACTGGATTTAAACCAACAGTGAGCATAATATGCCAGATCTTTTTGATTCTACATCATTTCGTATAGTCCCTGAATTCTGACTTTTTTTTTTTCTCAGAATTCTATTTTTCTTTTCTCCAGTGGCCCTAATACTCTTCCGTATTGAAGTCAGTTAAAGAGTCGTTTCCCTTTTTTATTTTAAGTACATTAGAATACAGACCATTTCCTGTTCTTTTTCCGCTTACAAATTTCGAAACGAAATAGGCGTCTTTTTCTGTTTCTTTTTCTCTCTTTTTTTAAACTTCATACATACATACACGAACCACACTAGATTCAACATTCAAGAGTTTTTCGGTGTTGCATGCATCGTCATATTGTATAATCCACACTGGAAATGTCCCCCTGACATCGCTCTAACACTGCGCGCGCACGCGCTCGCGAACACAAACACACACTTCCTGGTTTTCGCGTTTACGCAATGACGTTGTTGCGCGTCGTTCCCTCACACAACCGCATTGTTGTGGAGACGAGAAGATAAGCTTACAGCCGCTAAGCAGTTCCACGTTATACTCTCAGTCCACTGTCCAACGAGCTCGATTTATCACTATATACTCATATTACCCCTAAAACGGCCTCTGTCGGCCTTTGTGCGTGCCGGTCACTTTCAGGTCTCATCCGGTTCAGCTCGAGCTGCGGTAGCCCTTGGATGAGCGGACTGAATGTGGATTTAACTGCTGCTTTGACCTATAGGCCGCACCGCCATTGCTGCTGTTTTTCTAAGCTGAGTTTGTGAAAATACGGAGGTAGGTGTTTCCTAGCTCACTCTGCTTACCTCTTTAACGTTAATATGTTTTAATCTATACACCGTTAAATACAGCGAGATCCCGAAAGAGGAAGCTAAATGTATTACATTTGAGGTTGGCTCTAGTTGTATTGGTCGCCATATTTCCTCATCTTGGTGTTAGCAGAGGAACGTTAGCCCAGTTCCTGAACGGAGTGTCCTAAAACGCTACGAGTGTGCCACTGCCTGCTTGGGAGGCATTACCCGTCATGTGTATGAAGCAGTTCTATCTAATATAACAGACTGATTTTATAGGTAATTTATTCAAAGTTATTAACGTATACTAACCGCTCACCTCACGCCAGAACTGGGGCAGAGCAAGTAGGGTAGCAGGGGCTTCTGTGGGGCTACCAGAGCTTTTAGGACAGGGATGTCCAACTCCAGCCCTCGAGGGCCGCTGTCCTGCATGTCTTAGATGTTTCCTTGCTTCAGTGCACTTGAGTCAGATGAATGAGTTGTTAACAGACTTGTGTGGACCTTGTTGATGAGCTGATGGGGATCAGTTCATCTGAATCAGGTGTGTTGTGGCAGGAAAACCTCAGGGGCCCTAGAGAACTGGTTTTGGAGGTCGCTGTTTTCTGTGTGAAGGCGTGTTGTTATCGGTTCACGTCATTCATTCATTCAGTTGTGAGTGCTGTCGCCGCCCCCTGTTCTAATTGTCATTATGGGTGTCTCAAGTTAAAGGTGCAGATCACTAGAATGAGTGGTAGTCTTCAATCTATGCAGAACTGCTGGTGCTTTTGTAGAAGCCTTGATTTAGAGGGTAATACTCTGTCATCCATCATATTTAGACAGGTTATTTAGATTATGTTTTGTTTTAGTAGTGTTGCTTTTTTTTTCTTAAAATGAGGAGTGGTACAGGGTGAGGCCCTGTTGCACATAATTCTGTTTAGGAAACGTCACCCAATATCTGTCTGCAATTTTGTGGGTTATTGACATAGCTTCACTATCATCAAAAACATTATGTCATTTATAGGGCTAGTACTCGGACTCTATTTCAGAAAGAGGTTCTATGTGAGTGGAACATAAAACATTAGTTATAGCCTATTTTGTTCCATATGATTTAATGTCACTTAAATCCTTAACACCCTCTTAACCAGAATCAACAGAAAACACTAAGAAAAGCAAACTATATTTTTGGGGTAAAAGAGATGATGTCGTTATAAACAAATACATTAACATCAAAGCAATGTACCTTCAAGATGCATTTAGGTTGATGAAATTTGGTCATTGCTCCATATCGTGTTCAGTAGGAGTGTAATGATGCATTGACATGATGAACAATCCAATAACATCGGTGCAAAATTGTCCAATGTCAGTACATGTAATCCTCATCAATAGCTGTTATCAAATGGTCTTGTATTCTCTTTTTATTAAAACGAACAGATCATTTTTCATATAATGGTCTATTTGGACCCAGAAATCAAACTGTGAAATGATAATTTATTTAGTGTGATTTGATGTGAATGGAAGTGAATGTGTTCAAGTAAACATATGATGTTGTCTCATATCAGTCTCTTATCCTCTTAATTGAACTGGATCAAAATCATATCATGGCAGACTTTTGGATTTCGCCAAACATTGAATTTTCATCCAAATAATCAATGTGATATTATGTTGTGATGAAACTTGAAATTTACACTTCTACTGTTCAGTTTCTTTATGAAACAAAAGCCTGTTGGTCACTACTTCCCTATTATATTGAGTCATCAACACTGTAATTTTATTCATACAGTTTTCAGCTTCAACATGAAGAAAAAAGGGCGAAACTACCGTTCAGCTGTGTTAAAGAGGGAGTCTTCTCCAATCAAACCATCACCCAACAGGGAGACACTCACTTATGCACAAGCTCAGCGAATGGTGGAGCTGGAAGTGGATGGTCGATTGCACCGGCTCAGCATTTATGATAAGCTAGACGTCATCTCCGACGATGACCCCAGGGCTCAGGAGATCATAGAGTGCAATAGCAACAAGGAGAACAGTGAGAGACCCCAGCAGGTCCTGGTTCGTTCTGTGCGCCTCAAAAATAATCAGCAGAAAAAAAATTCTGCTTTCACTGCCTCACACGGGGGCAGCACTTGTGGTCTGTTGGAGCCAAAAGTTAGACCAGTTGAGTACAATCTGCCAGTAGTGCCAAGGAGGCCAGCAGCATATTACAAATACTGTGAGAGGACAGCAGAGGATCTAGATGAAGAGGTGGAGTACGACATGGATGAGGAAGACTACGCTTGGCTGGATCTCATCAATGAAAAACGAAAGACTGAGGGTATTAGCCAGGTCTCACACAACCTGTTTGAGTTTCTCATGGACCGTTTTGAGAAGGAGTCCTACTTGGCCACGCAGGGTCAGAGCGACCAACAGTCACTGGTAGACGAAGATGCTGTCTGCTGCATTTGCATGGATGGAGATGGAGCAGACAGTAACGTCATCCTCTTTTGTGACGCCTGCAACATTGCTGTACATCAGGAGTGCTATGGTGTGCCGTATAT
Source organism: Arrhamphus sclerolepis (assembly GCA_037176975.1). Lineage (NCBI taxonomy): Eukaryota > Metazoa > Chordata > Actinopteri > Beloniformes > Hemiramphidae > Arrhamphus > Arrhamphus sclerolepis. The sequence continues at coordinate 2,594 of JBAMYA010046875.1, read as the reverse complement.
ACCCGAGGGTCAGTGGCTGTGCCGTCACTGCCTGCAGTGTCCATCACGGCCAGCTGAATGTCTTTTCTGCCCTAACAGAGGAGGTGCTCTGAAAAAGACAGATGATGGCCGCTGGGGCCATGTAGCATGTGCTCTGTGGGTTCCTGAAGTTGGTTTCTCTGACACAGTTTTCATTGAGCCTATCGACGGTGTTCGCAATATCCCACCAGCTCGCTGGAAGCTTACTTGTTACCTGTGTAAGGCAAAAGGGGCTGGAGCTTGTATCCAGTGTGACAAAATTAACTGTTATACTGCCTTCCATGTAAGCTGCGCTCAAAAGGCAGGCCTGCACATGAAAATGGAGCCTGTGAAAGAGGTTACTGCGTCCGGGGCCACCACCTTCTCTGTGAAAAAGACTGTCTACTGCTGCAGCCACATGCCTGAAGGCTGCGATCGCCGGCCTCTTAACATCTACGAGGAGCCTCACTCCAAAAACGGAGCCTGTCACAAGCGAGTGGACAAGAAGGGAAAGCTTCAATCTAAGGGTTGGCAAAAGAAAAAGATAAAGAGAGCAGAGCCTGAGCCAGAAGCTGAACCTGAGATCACAACCAACTCTGGACCAAGCATCACTGCTTCAAGGTAAGCATGCAGCAAAGCATCAACTGGAATGCTCAGATGATTTTAGACCGTTCTCTTTTAAGTCACATTATTTCAATTTAATAAAGTATCTGATTTAAGAAATGTATTTTCTGAGGTGATTTTTTTTATTTTTTTATTTTTTTTCCCCATCTGCTGTAGTCATTTATAATGTGTTACATTTCTTGTCACAGATGTGGCAATATTGCAGAGTAAAAGATTTCATTGATATTAATGTACAAGTATTGTCGTCATCCAGGTCATAGGAATCCTGAGGTTTGAATCAAGGCAACTGGTCTTCCTTTTCTTGGTTCTTTAATGTGTCCAAAAAAAAAAGAAAAGGGAATACCAGCTGTCTCGATTCAAGCCTTTAGCAATATGTGTGATCAAGGTAAATGGCGACATCAGACAGAGCAGATGTTCACACTGCAGGCAACAGTGACCCAAATCAGACTTCAAATCACAGACTTGGGGGTGTTATTTTTTAATTCATGCAGGTCCTGGGTCCTGCTGGTCCTGGTAATACTAGTCCAGTGAGAATGGGACATTTCATGACACTGATTTGCTAATATAACAATTCTGCTTCGACAGGAGCTCAGACTACAATAAACATATGAATATTGGTCTCTCCCTCTTATAATTTGTTTATGAATTTGTCAGTTTCGACTCCACAGAAGCTTCTAAAATAAACCAGACAAGCTAAATGGTGCTTCGTTAGTTCTTTAAACCAGGCGTACTGCATTTGATATCACTTCATCTATCTGCATGTGGGTCACCGTAAAGCAGTAGTCAGTCTGATATAGGTCACATTTAAAATACTAACCTGAAGAACCACACAAAAAATGAGATACTGACCAAAAACAAAAGAAAAAAGAAAAAATCTGAATTAAGACCTTCAGTGTTAACAAAACCAAAAAGACACACATCAAAAAGACAGCAGGTTATGAGGCTATGCTATAAAGGTCAACCTCACTCTCTCTCTGTCTCATTGTTTCCCTGTGGCTCAGTTTTGACACTATCCTGAACCAGGTCGCGGTTCAGCGGAAGCGACCATTTGTTGAGCGGGTGCTGAGCTACTGGGTACTGAAGAGGCAGTCAAGAAACAACATGCCCCTAATCCGGCGACTACAGGCCAACCCTCAGCCGCCAAAAGCCAAGCAGACGGTCAGTTCTACTGACCACAGTGGTTTGTGCTTTAACTTGGTTCTTACTGAGCCCAGCCTTGTGCGTTTCTTGCAGGATTATGTGGAGACAAACCAGGTCCTGAAGGAGAAGCTCAAAGAGTGGCACCGGCTTCGTCATGACCTGGAGAGAGCCCGTCTGCTGCTGGAGCTCATCAGGAAGAGGGAGAAGTTGAAACGAGAGGAGGTAGTCCTTTCAACATTTATTTATTGTCTTGCTCTCACTTAAAGCTTCATTTAAAATCTCTAAGAAATGATACAATTTCTTCCCCTGATTCATTTCTAAATATAAAATATGGCTTCGATCATATAAAAGTTAGTCCTTAACATATATCAAGCTGCTTAAGCAACTAGAGCTGTGTAGATGCCACAAATCTTATGTCATTTTACATGTCAAAGGTAATATTTATTGGACAAAGTCTCATCTGTAAAATTAATGTTTTGGTTTAGTCCTAACAGTTGTTATTTCAGTTGCTATTTAAATCAATCAAATTTAAAATTAGTAAATTATTTTTAAACAAATTGTACTTTTTTCTTCAATGTTGACTCTTCAAGAGTTCAACAAATCATTGGGCCTCATTCAAGAACATTTTCATATTCTTTTTCTAAATTTCTCTCTGTTTTCACATGAAGGTCTCATACGAACACGCCGCAAACACTCTTAACTTCAGAAAAGTGTGTAAACGAAAGTGATGATAAATGCCACCTGTGCATATTTAAATGCACGAGGACAGTAAATCTGCATCCTCCACGGCCAGAATAATCCAACATAAGGCTCCGCTTCCTGTCTCCTGTACC
>JBAMYA010046874.1:0-10755 GCA_037176975.1 Arrhamphus sclerolepis | reverse complement strand
GGAGCCTCTTCCAGAAGAAGTTCCAGGTCTGTGAGAACCAGAAATCTGGATGTTTGGAGGTGAACAAATACTTATTTCCACCATCATTTGGAAACAATTCAGTCAATGTGATTTGCTGGATTTTTTTTTTTCACTTTGTCTCTCATAGTTGAGGTTTACCTATGATGGAAATTACAGGCCTCTCTCATCTTTTAAGTGGGAGAACTGGTACAACTAGTGGCTGAATAAAACCTTTTCTCCACACTGTACGAGCAAACATTTAACAATTCATGAATAAAAGAGGAAGATTTGACACAATGTCATGATTAAAGGGACGTGCACGAGTAAAGTTAAGAATTGTAATGAAGTAATGGATGATGGAACCAGAATCACAATCACAATCAAAACCAGGACCAGAATCAGAACCAGAACCAGAATAGCTTTATTGCCATTTCTGTGAAGATGTTCACAGATTGGAATTAGTTTTGTTGCAGTGGTGCAAACAACACGTGTTAATGGAAGTAAAAATAAAACAGAATAAAATAAAAATAATTAAGAGCGTGCAGAATTAAAATAAGAGATAAAGAACACTAGAAATATTTTTACAAATGTACAATGTGCAGAACATAAGTGTGCAGATAGCAGATGTAGGAGTCTAAGCTGGACGGGTTTGGACAGACTGTGTCCAGGGTGAGAAGGGTCAACCATGGTCCGACCTGCACGTCCTAAAGTCCTTGAGACGTACAGGTCCTGTAGAGATGGGAGGTTGCGACCCATCACCTTCTCAGCAGAGCAGAATGAGCTGCAATCCATGTCTGTCCCTGGTGGAGGTCCCAGCGTACCACACACTGATGGAGGAGGTGAGGATGGACTCCATGATGGAGGAGTAGAACTGCATCACCACCTTAGTCCCATCTTGAGTTTCCTCAGCTGCCACAGGATGAGGCAGCTGATGGTTGGCTTCCACTTGAGGTCCTGGGTGATGTTGGTGCCCAGGAAGCAGAAAGAGTCCACAATGGAGATGGGGGAGGCCATGAGGGTATGGGGGATGGTGGGGCTGTGACTCTCCTGAAGTCTACAATCACCTCCACTTTCTTCTGGGCGTTGAGTTCCAGGTTGCTGCTATGTTCATGAAGAAGAGCAGAGGGGAAAATCCACAGCCCTGAGGGGTGCTGGTGCTGATGGTCCAGATGTCTGAGACATTCTTACCCAGCAGCACGTGCTGTCTCCAGTCCATCAGGAAGTCAGTGATCCATCTGCAGATGGAGTCGGACACGTTCAGGTGGGAGAGGACCAGACGTTCAAATGACTTCATGACTCTAGACGTCTGGTCCACAGGCCCGTAGGCATTCAGTCCAGTGATCCGTGGCTTCTTGGGGACGATGGTGGAGGATCTGAAGCAGGCTGGCACGTGGGAGGTGTTGAAGATGTCCATGAAGACGGGAGTCAGCTCATCTGAACACCGTCTCAGGGTGGAGGGGAAGACCCTGTCAGGCGCGGGGGCCTTGCACTTCCTTGAGATTCCTGAACAGCTTGTGCACATCTTGTTCCTAAATACAGGGGATAGTGGGGGAGGAGGGGGTGTCCCAGGTGGGTACTGGTGGAGTGGAGGTGTCTCAAGAAGTGTGAGGGCTGGCAGACGGGCCATCAAAGTGACAACAGAAGTCGTTGAGGCTGTTGGCCAGTCGCAGGTCATCAGCAGCGTGGGGGGTTGTAGGCTGGTGCTTGGTGAGCTGATTGAGCCCCCTCCCCACAGAGGTCATTGGCAGAAAACTGCTGCTGGAGTCTCTCAGGATGCAGCAGTTTAGCACCTCTCACCTCCCTGCTGAACCTGTATTTGGCCTCCTTGGAGCCGTCTCTGTCCCCCCCTGACTGCTGCCTGGTTCTCCAGCCTGAGCTCCTGAGTCTACCTGGGAACCAGGGCTTGTGGTTGTTCTAACTCACCCTGGTCTGTGTTGGTGGCTGAATGAGGTCACAGCAACAGAGACTCATCCAGACTGTCTGAGGCAGTCCTGAACACGTCCCAGTCTGTGGAATCCAGTCAGGTGTGTAGCTCCTCCACAGCCTCATTGGTCCACTTCCACATGAAGTTCACGCTACAGGTTTGGTCAGCTTCTGCCTCTGTCTTTATGAGGGGATCAGGTGAACCATCACGTGGTCTGAGAGTCCGAGAGCTGCACGGGGAACCACACGATAGACTCCAGTCACTGTCGTTTAACTGATCCAGAGTGTTCTCTGCTCTGGTTGGGCATCTAATAACCTGTCTGTATTTGGGTAGTTGCTGGCTCAGATTCCCCTTCTTAAAGTCACAGAGGACAGGAACTAAGGAGTCCGGGAAAGTCCGCTTCACATGAAGAATCTGGTCCACGAGTGTGTGCTGAGCCTCATGCACGTCTGGAGGGATGTAAACTACTGCCGCCATTTGAAAGAAGATGCAGTTTGAAGCCTCCTTCTCTGTAGTATGGAGAGGTGAGAGGATGAGATTCAGTGAAACAAAGTGAAATATTCACCAAATCTATGTAAGTGCATCCATTTATTCTGACTTGATAATTGCAGGGTCAAACAAGTCCAGTAGTCAGCATCAAACACAACGCTTACTTGGGCAACCACATCCAAACACATAAACAGGTGTCCTTTAAGCCTTGAGTTTCATTGTAGTTCTACTGAATCTTTGGTGAGATTCATATTCAAACATCCAATCAACAGACCAGAGAGTAAAACAGAACACTGGTGGATTGTTTTGGGCACATGGCAACATCATCCATGAACTCTTCCTTTGTTGCATCCTCAAAAGGTCAATTAAATATTCAAGGAGACACTTGCAAGTTAACTGCCGTTGTCCTATTTTATCCTGTCACGAGCCATCACTTTCCAGTGTTGATGAATAATATAACAGAGTGGGCATACAATACTGTATAGAGGGTAGTGATGCTTGCATGACATCAGATCTCAAGTAGATGTGGAGGAAATAAAGGAAAATATGTAATTTCACAAGCTGTCGTCCATGTAAGATGTTCAAGCATACCATAATGCTTTGCTGTTCTGTCTGACTGATGATCCACAGTTGATGGCAGCTGTCTTCTAAACTCCCACAAGCCTTCAGACCATGACTACTCATGTCCCAGTGCTGAAGGTTTGTCATACAATCTTTTTTCCACTTTGTATTCTAAATTATAAACAACATTAATTATTTTAAAGTTGTACCTCATTAAAATCCCTTTGGATTTAGAAGCAATTCAAGTGTTTTAAACAGAATAAATGTGTAGGCAGCCTACAGAATAAAATATGGAGTAGAATGCAGGTAGCATATTTGTCGCTTACATTACGTGAAACACTGTGTAACATCTGTGTAGGCGTTGATAAGAATTCATACATTTCACACATCTCACATGGATATTGTCATACAAAATAAAAGTAGAGAGGATTTTAAGAACTTACATATACTGGATTTTAAAAAGGCATTGCCAGAATCCTGAGATGCATTAACATATATTGGCTTCTTCTTGAGAGTTCATTACTTATAGAAACCATAAAAGAATTCAAGAGCAGAAAATAACCATGTACTGCAGCTCAAGGCAGGTCGAGAACTTTCCCGACTATATGTTTTACCTGCAAATCAAGCTCTCCCAAAAGTAAATGAGGAGAATATTTAAATATTGTTTTTTTTTGTTTGTTTGTTTGTTTTCTGTAGCAGAAAGGAAATGAGCCAGTAAGTCTGGAGCAGTGGCGGTGATGAAGCGCATTCCAATATCTCTGACAGGAAATCTCACAGACCAAAAGCTGAAAGAGACCTAATAAGAGATAATGACAAATGTAATGCCAATCATCTCATGTCCATAGACTCAGCCAATCCATCTGCAGTAATGGGATCTGTATACATGCCTCGCTGTCGTCTCCATCAGGACAACCATTACATCAAATCCACATAATGCACAGCAGGGGCAGGAGATGAATCCATGCACCAGGAAATGGATAACTACATCCGTTTTACATGTTATATGCTTGATGTGGTATCTTACGCCCTTCTTTTAGCAGATGATTGGTTATAAAAGCCATCACATTGATCTCAATGGGAAACAGCCAGTCTGCTATTTAACCAGTAATAAAACACACAAGCTACAAGCACCACTGACAAACAAACAAGCTAACCATTATGCAAGAGTATGCAACTTGTAAAAGAGGAAATAACATTCTTTAGGACCCTCACCAAGCATTTTCCACCTTTAGGACTGTTGGGGACATACCCTGTCTCCTCCAGATAAGGAGACAGGTGAACAATTTGACTGCAAGACCAAACGTCGACTGCAACAGTCTGTAGCCTCATGCCCTGGGGAGTGTAAACAGTGTCCACTACCCGTCCAAGTGTCGGCCAGACAAAGGACAGACGACCTAACTTCACTTGCCAAGCCGGAGTCAAACCCCACTCGACTCATGCGACTTTGCTCAGACCTGAAAGAATGAAATCTGTGATTTCAATTCAATTTATTTATATAGCGCCTACTTACAACAAGTCATCTCTAGGCGCTTTAGAAACCCAGAGCTTGACCCCCGAGCACATGGCAACACCATCAGTGGCAAGAAACCTGGACCAGAACCTGGTTCTTAGGGGGACCCTCCTGCAGAAGACCAGCTGGGTAATGATTTGATGTGAGCACTTCCATGTTGTTTTGCTCTTGCTGTGTTTGCTGTCATTTACTCAATTTTAGCATATTTTATTTAGGAATGTTGTCATTTTAAGTTCTGTTGTTAGATAAATCTCTGTAAGCTCCTCACCATATTTTGATTTAGATTCTTCTGGTACAAAATATGATCCTTTTTTTATTTAGTACCACTCACGGGTCTTCTCTGACTGTGAAGTTTGGAAATTTCATGATTTAAATTAATCTTATAGCAGTTGTCTGTCTAGAAGTGCCGATGGGGTATTTTGTTCAGTTCGCCTGCTTCACCTTTTTGACCACAATCTTTGCTCCTTTTTGGTCTGTTTTTGTACGATATCTGCCACAGCAACTCTGCTTGAATGCCGGCTACCACCCGATGTTCCTCAGGCAGTTAACCGACGCTCTGCAGACGACGTCGGCTGCACTACAGGCCACCGGAGAAGATCCACGGACCCGTGCAAGGCCACCGGAGAAGATCCACAGACCCGTGCAAGGCCAGGCCAGACTGGGGAGAGTCCAGCTCAGTACTGGCCTGCGATTACCACAACAGTCTTTCATCAGAACCTCTGAGTGGTAGGACGGCCGTAACGTCTGACGGTTGGTTGGTGCCTTTAAGAAGCAGATTAAAGGGGAACCAAACCTCCCTCTTAATCACACTTCAAGTTAACAGTTTTTATAGATGTGCTCAACTTTGTTACAACCAGGAAACCTCGACGTGTAAATACAAATTTCTCCTCCTTCCTTCTTGTTTTTCTTTTTTAAATTTTAATGTTATCATTATTATTATTATTTGTGCTCCAAATCCCCTCCCACTCTTTTTCACTTCTTTTTCTCTTTTATTCATTTCTGTTATTTTCTCCTATAAATGAATTATCTGATTAGATGCTTAGAAGTGAGTAATCAGTCTTTTTAGTTGCATTTCACTCTGACATAATCAAACTATATCACTGTTTGTTTCTCTTTGAGCTCATTTTTTTTCTTTTAATAAATGTTCATTATCTAACTGGTCGTTGTTTGTCTTCCATAGGATTCAAACCTCTCTAAATGGGACTGAGTAATGTTCAGATGAGAAATAGATGAATTATATTACAGGTTTATTTCCCTTTTTAAAAAAGGTGTTGCCCCAACAAGTTGGATTAATTGACTATGAATCAGTTTACCCTATAAACTGACAGGAGCCCTAGTTATATATTTAACACTTTTTAAAAATATATGGCTACTTTAGCTGCAGTTTAAAAAAGTGCACAATGATCTGCTGCCATTGAACTGTTATTTATGTGCTTCATTTATGAATACCTTTTTGCAACCTCACTCAATGTAATGCACATGCGGTAACAAGAACTGATAAAATACAAAATATTAACATAACATTGCAAAAAGTCATGTTTAATGTTACAGATATTACAGATATCTGTGTGCAAACAGAACTTCTCTGTGCAGCTTTTGTGTTTAGCACATGAATTGCTTTCTCCTTCCTCATGCACGCGCTCACACACATCTGAGCGCAGTGGGAACTCTGTGGGAAGTTGTTTCATCGTGTGGATGGGTGAGGCGAGAGATCTGCCACAGACCTTCCAAAACATTTACAACTGCCCCCTGAACCACAGCCAGCTCTTCACCCTCCAAGCAGGTCAGCAGACAACACTACTCTGACAAACCACAAAACCTCTTACCCAGAAAACAAATTTTACATCTGAGGGTTGTTACGTTTTTTTTTCAATGCAATGCATTTCCACCAGGATCGTATAGTCTTTTAAGATAATACTGTGATTGCATGAAGGATGAAGCTGTAGAGTAATTAACAAAAAGCACAAAATATCAGTACAAGCAGTTTACATAAGCAGTGAGAGGATAAGCTTCTTGATGTGCTTATTCTTTGTAACAAGTGCTTAATTGTTCCTCAGCTCACAGTTGAACTCAACAAACATCCAACAAACATCCTGAATTGTGGGTTATGTGCGTTGAGGTTTGCTTCTGTCTAATGTTGAAAATTCCTTTTGATGGAAGCACTGGACCCATCAATGCACGCATCAGCCAATCAGGTTGCAGCTAGGCAGCTACTCCCAGCAAATGAAATCGCACATGGGGGCGGGTCTATAGCAGCATGATCGGACCTTCCATGACAGGAATATGGAGGACAAATTAATAATAATTCCAGTCATCCTGTCTCTGAAATAAAGTTTTGAAGGAAATGGTTTATTTAGAGGATTAATCTGGTATGACAACATTTGAGACCCAAAAGAGCCGATATTTTTCAACGCAGCCAACGCTACATTGAAGCACTGCAGCAAATCAGAGGAGCCAACTCCCGTCCAGTGAGAGCCAGCTCCCTGCTCCTTTCCAGTTACCAGCAGTTACCTGGTCAACACAATACTCCTCTTCCTGGATATCTCACAGGCAGCAGTTTGGTTAGTGTTTTCTGGTCATAATAACAATCAACCTGATCACCTGATGCAATGCTGCAACACTTTGGTGTGAATGCACTGTAAGTGATAGTTTGGGGTTATTTTCCTCCAGGGAAAGTTATCATAATTTCACAATAGTCAAAAAAGGCCCTTCAAATCAAGGTGAAATCACCAGCTCACAGCTTTCAGACCATAGTTCTCCTGTGTCATTCCTGTCTTCTTAACCTCAGACCTCCAGCTCTCAGCTAACGATCTAAATCGTAAATCTAACGAGGCTGAACGTGGTGACTGCTGGCATGGACCTGATGAAGTCCAGTCCTGCCCTCATGCACGGTACCCAACCTGCGCACGGGGCAGCATCTGACCACAGCTGTCATTGGCCACGAGGCAGGCAGCACCTGAGAGGAGATTCCAGCTCATCACATGGACACGAAGAAACAAATGAAGCATGGACACTCATACTCACTCCTGCAGTGGATTTAGAGTTTACCAAGTACGTTTTTGTACGTACGTACAAAGCCAGAGTGTTTGGTAAAAACCCGAAACAGGTGAGTTTAAAAATGCAAACTCACGCAGAAAGATCCCATCCGAGACGACAGTTCACCTTCTGACTGAAACTGAGCGCTAACCGCATTACTGCCCTGAAACCAGGTGGTACAGCCTAACTGTAAATGTTCACCTCAACTATAACTGCTGTACATAATCACTCTCCTTTCCCCTTCCTAATTTATAATTTAGCATGCCAAAAATATGTTTGTTCACTTGTTAGACACATTTCACACTCCATTTCCCTTTGATAGTACTGCTATCACCAGTGTTTGGCTGCGTATACAGGGCACAGGGCCAACAAATGGCCTGGAGGAAGAAGCAATGTACAGCTGCCTTCCAGGATGTTCCACCTCTGAGAAAGAAGATGGCAGCAGCTTGATTAAAAATGGCAGTGATGTGCAGCAGGCATATGTAAACAAAAGGCTTAATCATGCAGTCCTTGGTTAACGAATGCTCTGATGTTCTATTCACCAGAGTGTTTGGAATCATTTGTGTCACATACAAATTCAAATGTCATGATAACATTTAAAAGTATCATTTACCCCGCTGCAGAATTACAATTAAGATATTCCCTTGAGATTACCCACCGTTTATAAGGGAATATTTAACAAGCAGTCGTTCTGCTGCTTGAAACTGTCAAGTACATAAAAATATTATTTCCCTAAAATACTAATGATATTTTAACAGAACTAGCATCTTAGGTAATAATCCCAAACCTGTAAGCCAAAGGAAGTCAGTCTTACAGCAGCATCATGCCACTTTAGTAAGATTATAAAGTAAATTGAGGCAAAGCAGAAACGGTAACAGTAGACGAGCTGGTAATAATAGTGAAAACCAGCTTAATGTGCTGCTAAATCCCAACAGCTGTGACAAACATTTGAGTTTCCCCAAGTTGCTCAGGCTGTGAGATTTCAGTTTGTAAAGGGATGCTTTCCATCCATTGCCTTGGCAGACAAGTGAGGAGGAAGAGGACAGAATGGAGTCAGAGGAAGGAAACAGATGTGTCATGAGGGAAAGACAGAAAGAGTGAGAGACAGAAGGGAAGAGAGCAGCCAGTAATCCACTCAAATACTTCCTCAACCATCTTTCTTCAGCTCAGCCTGGCAACAGAACACCATCCAGCCTCCTCCTAAAGAGGGCTTTGTAATCAGAGTTCTCTCCCTATCTGACAGCTGGTTGTTCACAGCGGCAGCAAATTAGGATGAAAGGAGAGGGGACGACACAGAAAGGAGACAGACAGAGTTCTTTGAGACACTGCAAAGGCAGAACATGATCTAAGGCCACAGCTTCAGTGATGATTCCTGTCGCTGAGAGGGTACAATAATTCTAGACAACAGCAAGAGGAGCTGCAGCTACAATCAGACTCTGACCTTATATTTGTTGATCCAATCAGATGATTTTTTGCTTATTTATTCTCCTGGAGCTGTGAGCTCTTCTTAAGTCATGGGGGAACTAGGACAGGTTTGTGTATATTTATTTGTATTCTGTATGTATTGTATATACTACCAGTCTACCAGTTTTTTATTTGTTTTTAAAAAGTATAAATGTAACTAGTGAACGTACGGAGGTTAACAACAAAGGCAGGGCTACACAATACTGAAAAATAATGTACATTTATAAACTGATTCCATGATTTCATTTTTCATGTGTTCAAAGTATAGAGAAACATTAAACTTCATAATTTTCAACAAAAAGTTGAAAAGTTGGGGTGTTCTAAAGGCTCTGAGTGGTAGAGTCTAGATGATGTAGTACAATATACAACACATACAATATACTGGATATGAGGATGTGTGTGGTTTCAAAAGCAGTTAAAAAAAAAAATGCATCTGATTATAATGAGTTCTAGTGTTAGGCAAAAAGAATCTTGGACAATGAGAACAACACGTAAGTTCTTATAAACGTTTTTTTTTATTCAGAAACCTTGAGCAGGATGAGGCTCATACGGGGAGATCTCCTGTTGATGACCACCAGGCCTTCAACAGGAGGGTCTCCATTCTCCAAACCTTCTCTGGTGGGGCCGGTCGGGACAGTCAGATGTGGAGTTTGAGCACTTTTTTGCTTTCATGTCACAGAAATGGAAATGGGTTTATTGATAAAATCCAATACTGTCACAGATCCTACCACAGATGTTACAGATGCAGTTCTGAAGTGAATTTCTTCCAGAAAAGGTCTGTAAAGTGATTCAACAGACCACAACAGGTCAGGGTCATTTAAAAATAACAAAGTTGTTGAGTCATCCAATCAGCACAGGACAGTACGAGGACTGAACGTCTGCAAAGCACCGCTCCTCGCACCCAGGCCTCCACCTGATACCCAGCAAGGAGATGTTTGAACCCTGTAACATGAACAGATACTGGAAAACTGCTGCTTGGTTTTTGTTTTTTTATGTAAAATGTTACACATGGCTTGTTCTTATAGCTTGTTTAGGGTTAAGCGTGTTGTCATGATGTCATGATTTGATGTTGCCTGCACCAAGAAAAGTTTATGACATTCAGCTTTCATGTTATTCTCTGTTCACATATGATTGATAAATAATCTGAGGTCAGAATCCAGATAGATGAACTTCTAGCTTTCAGATTTCAGTATTCATTGACATCACAAGTGTATAATTTCTCCTCACCTAATATCTTCCTTTTCAAATTAAGCCTCTGTTTATTTATTTTTTATTTGTTTATTTATTTTTCTCTTTCCGATAATCTGAGCAGCTTAAGCTGATATGCAGAACTGGTGAGTGCTAAACCAGAAAACACGATTAAGTCTTCCCCTTTTTTTGGAAAAATGCCTGCAGTGAGGAGATCCTGTAGGCTTAGCAAACATTTACTCCTCCAGTCTGGGTCAGGAGACGACAATGTTCACAGCTGATTAGACGGACTTTATCACACAGAAAGACACTTTCTTTTAATCTTAGTCAGCACTGACTTTTAGGCATTCTGAGGAATGCTGCTACGTACAGGCTGTAACCCAGCTCTACCAGTGGGCCTATATGAGCATTATCCATGTCCTTAGATGTGTCATCAAGGTACAAGGTATCAAAAAAGCTTTCAAACATTTTTCCCCTGAGTGCAGGCTGTGCACTGTTTCTGGCATTGGATACACACACACACACACACACACACATATATATATATATATGTGTGTGTGTGTGTGTGTGTGTATATATGTAT